>JANIJG010019443.1:30410-57797 GCA_024611175.1 Megaceryle torquata
AGTTCTAAGTATCAGAAGATACTGACAAGTCTGAAAAGACCCTAGAACTTTATCAATACTAATTGCAGCCCCCCCGTTTTTGTTTTTTTTTTTTTTTTTTTTTTTTAAAATCTCCTGGCACCCTGGCCAGTGTATCAATTCCTCCATCATATGCCTTCAGCCTAAGAGACAAGCATAGCTTGAACCAAGTGACAGTCACCAGTTAAAATGTGAATCTCTTCTACTGTCTAGGCTTTTGGCAAAGGGGTATTGAATAATTTGATGTGTTATTCTGAAAAACATAGTTTTTACCATGAACTACCTATCTCTTAGCAAAGCAGCTGTAAAAATCAGTTGGTGTTGCAATAGTATATATACAAAAATAAAATAACTTTAAACGGTACTGTATGTAACTCTATAGTACAGTGGGAAACATTGACTGTGTGCACTGCATTTAATCTTTAGGGCACTTTTAAAGAAGCAGAATAAAGCTGTCTTCATAGGTTTTCATCTGCAGCATCCTTACTCTCTGCTCCCCACCAAGAACATAAGGAAGCCCAGGAAAGCAGCATGTCAACTGATTGCAGGTCTCCTGAGCTGAGGAGTGCATATACTTGCTGTACAAGGCAGGGTAGGAGAAGAGTAATGAAGTTGCTGTGGAGTAACTGCCCCAGGGGATGATGATAATATAGGAAATTGGTACCTGTGGAAAGTCTTAAGCCAAAAGGAAGAGGATGTTGTACCTGTCATGACAAAGCTTTCTAAAGTTCCTGGTGAGTCACTAGCTACAAAGTCAGCTTCTCTCAGTGAAGAGAGAGTAGGGTACAAAATAAATAAAGTCTTGAAGCCAAAGTAACACCAATGCTCCCAAAATTTTTAGGGTGTGAGTAGACTTTTATTATAGAACCCTGAAGAATTTAAAACTTGTCCTTTGTGTACAGAGCTCTGAATATGCATTTAGGATGGCTTCAGACCAGAGCATGCTTGAATTACTCAGAGGTGAAACAACCAACTTAAAAGTCCAGAGAAAGAGCTAAAGAACCTATCCACAGCTTCCTACCTGTGGTTACCAATTCCATGCTGTTAGCTCCAGCACATGTAAGGACACGCTTGAGGCGTCAGTAACCTATGACCGTCAGATAGGTGACTTGCCTGTGCTCGTAGCAGGCTCTGCTCTCTGCTAACTCCACTAATGAGGCTTTCCCAGTGCTAGGGCAGCAGCTGACTGTTTTGGAAGAGGGAAGCAGTGCGCAGACCGTAAAGCTAATTACTGTGCTTATTAAAAAGTGTCATAGTAAATCCGTCTAGCACGGATGGTGAATTTTATCTAAGCTCATTGAAGTGGATGTAGATTAGTAGAGCAGATTTTTTTTTTTTATGTACCATGCTCAGCATAATAGATCCTAAATGCAGCAGAATAACTGGGGTCATTTCAGCTGCTTTAGGAATTATCCCCTGGTTTGAGTCTAGCGTTACGTTTGTTATAAAGCAGAGCAGGAAAGGGGGCAACTCCAGCAAGCTGGTGGAAACACAGATGAATAGTGCACTGAGACTAGAACGGGTAGGAATGGCCAAGCCTTTAGCTCTCACTTCAGTTTCCTGTCTGTTAAAGATCAAATTTTAGAAGAACTTTCACAAAACTTTGGGAGACTTACCAAGACTTTCAGAATCCCTTTTCAAGGTAAGTTTGTGTGTGTGTGTGTTTTTTGTTTTGGGTTTTTTTTTTTTTTTCCAAACCCTTAGTGCTTACTTAACTATTGTGTTGCGATGCCCTCCAGAGGGACCTGGATGTGACTGAGAAGGGCATGCATGTGAACCTCATGAAGTTCAACAAGGCCAAAGTCCTGCACCTGGGTCAGGGCACCTTGGGGTATCAGTAGAGGCTGGGGGATGAAGGGATTGAGAGCAACCCTGAGCAGAAGGACTTGGGGGTGCTGGGAGATGAAAAGCCAGCAAGGTCTGCTCACAGCCCAGAAGGCCCAACCCTATGCTGGGCTGCATCAAAAGAAGCGTGTCCAGCAGGTCAAAGGAGGCGATTCTCTCCCTCTGCTCTGCTGAGACCTCACCTGGTGTACTGCACCTCCTCCCTCTGGAGTCCTCAGCACAAGAAGGATGTGAAGCTGTTGTATTGGGTCCAGAGGAAGCCCCCAAACATAAGAGGGCTGGAACACCTCTGCTATGAAGACAGAATTGGTTAAGCTTGGGTAAGAGAAGGTTCTTTCAATACTTAAAGGGAGCTTTTAAAAAAGATAAGGACAATCTTTTTAGCATGGCTTGTGACAGGACAAGATGTGATGGTTTTAAACCTGGCTTTGGTGAGACAGTTTTGGGCTCCTCTATACAAGAAGGACATTGAGGTGCTGTAGAGGGTACAGAGAGGCAGGCTACTAAAGGGTTTGGAGCATGTCTCTTAGGAGGAAAGTCTGAAGGATCTGGGGCTGTTTAGCTTTGAGAAAAGTTGTCTGAGGGGAGACCTCACTGCTCTGTACTACCTGAAGGGAAGTGGTAGTGAGGCAGGAGTTGGTCTGTTCTCCCTAGTGACAAGAGATAGAACAAGAGGAAATGGCCTGAAGTTGAACCAGGGAGGTTCAGGCTGAATATTTGGAAGAATACTGACATCAGTTCCTTCATCTAGTTCATGGAGTTGAGTGTGTTACCAGTTATGCTGGTATACATGGGACTGGAATGGGAAAGGCTGAAACAACTTAAGCAGCACCTCCTCTAGGTGTCAAAGCATAGCCTTTGTGTGGTGAAGGCCCTACAGTGAGCCTGGGTTGCTAAGTTAGAAGTTTCTTTTAACTAGTTAGAAGTGACGAGGTATCAAACAGCAACATGGTAAAGTAGATTAGCAAACTCCAGACTAGCTCACTAGATTGGAAAATAAATGGCGTGAGAGAGAACTGCACGAAAGGAGGAGAATCAGACCCTCATCTATTGCTGTATGTTTTAAGGAAAGTCCTTGTACAAAAGAGGAAAAGCAAATAGCAGTACAAAGGACCTAAAAGAGGATTTTGGTTTCCCTGGCATGGTTTTAGCTGTGGTTAAGGTCAGGAGTGGCAAAAAAGTTTTCTTTGTCATCTTCACCTGAATGATTTTGCTTAGATTGCTGCATAAATCTGAAGATGTGATACAGCTGTTGCAAAGTGCAGTGACTGGAGTTTTTCCAAGGTGTATATGTGTGCTGTGTTCTGTTTGTGATGATTCATATCTGGTCCACTCAAAATCATCCTTTATAAGTTGCCTTTTCTGTCTGCCGGTGCTTTAAATTCTTCTAGAGTCTTAAAAAACCCCAACCTGTTGTTGAGATTTATTGTGTCCTTCAGAGTTTCTTCACAGGTGTCCTGGTTTTTCCACCTGGAAGTTTAAGGCAGACTTCAGTGAAACTATACACTTGCTCTGAAGGATAGGATATCCCAGGAACTGTAGAAATCCTGGGTGCCCCATTGTGCACCTGCTTGTTAATGGCCAGGGAGCTTGGACTTGGACATAGTGGCTGCAGGATCTGCATGGTGGCTCTGGTAGATATTTGCAGAAACATGGCAACACAGGGCTGGTGGCTGTATAGTGGCCAGTGTCAGGAGTGCCACTTCTACTGCTCTAGTGTACTGGGGAGAAAAAGTCCCTGATGGTGTGATCCAGAAACACGGAACTTGAGAACATTATTGTTTTATTTTCATTTTGCTAGTTATACTTGTCTTGATAAAACACAGTTGTTTTCTGGATGTCACCTTGCACTGGGTATATAGATACTCAACTGTTCATTTTTTCTATTATCAGTATGTGAAACTTTCCAGCTGAATCACTAATCATTTCTGGTATCCTGGGATACTTCTCATCTCTAGCAAACATTCTTCAAGCCATCTGTAAGACTTAACACCTTGGAGTTTGGCATTTTTAATCTCATGCAAATGTTACAAGATGTAGTTTGTAAATTTGGGCAGAAGATGGAGCCAAACAGGACTAAATGCAAAAGGAACATTTGCTTTATTGTTGAGGGTAAAATCAAAACTTTTCTGTGAGATTTTTGGAATTCCAGACTCTGTTACAGTGCTCATGAGAATCCTGAACGAATATAGAAATACAAATTATCAATAGTTTTACATGGACAAAAATGTAAGTTAATGGAAAGAAATAACATTTTCGTTTAAAAATATATAAAAGTCTTTATGATTTTAATAATTTGTCAAAATGTTGTTCTTAAGAAGACTTGTGCTATTCCAGAAAAATGTATGCATAAATGTAAAAATAAACATTGTACAAGTAAAGTAAAAAAAAAAAAATCTGATTTTCACAAAGGTATAGGAATCTGGTTCTTCTGAGAAGCAACTAAATTCTTTCTAGTGAATGAAGTCATTGTTCTTTCCTTGCAGCTGAACCTGTGGGCATGGGAGGTCATGATTCCCAAGGCAGGATGAACAGACAGGACAAGCTTCTGTTAAAATTCTTCCCTCAAATTGGAGGTATGAAGCGAGTTCCCCTGACTGCTGAAGTTGGCAGCTGCTGGGATCCTCTCAGCTGCTCCCATCTGAGTGTATTTATCCATAGGCCCACAAGAGCACTTCTGAAGAACAGCTGCTCTGCTTTTGGAGCACCAGCTTCTAATAGATAACAGCTCTTCACCTGGGGGAATAGCAATATTTTATTGACACTTGTGAAATCAGCAAGGTTCTGCTAAGCTGAGATTCTTCAGGTATTGTTTCTAAAGATTTTCCTAGGGAAAGGTGACTGTAGACCCTGGAAGGTCTTTATTTCCAGCATCTGCTTTCATTCCTCATTAGACACAATGGATGCTTTCACTGTTTCTCTAATTGTCAATAAAAGCATTTCCAGTAACAAAATCTACATCTTTTCACATGTGCACTCATTCATTTCACTGGTGATGCTGTTTCATTTTTCAACGACGGTCCTAAAAGAGTGGATTTGGGTTTGTAGAAAAGCAAATCCATAACACTTAGAGTGATTATAAGCACATTTGGCACTTATTTTAACTGGAGGCATTTTTTTTCACAGTGGTCCTGGCACGATGTCTCTCTTCTCCCTCCTGCAGTCAGCTGAAGTGCAGAAAGAAGCCATTTGGGCTGAGATCCTTATATCTAGTTATTCTGCCTTGCTCTTCCTTTAGTCTGCTCTTTTTTTCTCCATTTGTCTTTCGCTGCTAAATTGACTGTAACCACGAGGTGGCATCTCTTGTTTTTGTTCACCTTGATTGCCACAAGTTTACATTTCTAATTTTTTTCCTACCTATGTATTTTGTCTCAGACAAACATTTCTTACATAACACAGAAACAGTGATGGACAAAATCATTGCTCTGTAGTCCTTGGATTCCTCCATTGCTGCCGTTTGAGCAAAGTGTTAACAGAGGATACATTTAGCTTGTGAATTTTTGTAACTGTGCTAGGCCCAGCATCACTTTCAGTGCTACTGAATTAGCAGCCACTTTTCACTGCATTCATTTCTCAGAGAATTCTGTTACTCTTCCAGAAATACCTTCAAGCTTCTATTTGCTAAGGCAAAGAAGAACTTTTAATTTCTTATTATAGTGATGGCTTGCAGTTGGGATAGCTTTATTCCTCTGTGTGGAAATGTAAAGATGAGAAATGACATACACGTTCTCGGGTTCTGATGCCTGATAGTTCCCACCGTTCTAGAAATGAGATTTACATTGGGTGGGATCAGCATTTAGAATCCACTTCTGTAACTATGCCCGAGAGGATGTAGCATTAGGATGGTTGTTGGGTTACAGGACCTCCGTGATACAGCATCTGCTTATACAACACTTTAAATAGGAGGCATTCCTGGCAGAGCATGGATGTGAGTCAGAAGTACAGCACCTAATTGCTGTTGATATCACTAAAGGTTGTAGGTAGATACTGCTGGAGCTTTGAGTACAATGAAAAACTGTCTCTGTGTCTCCAGACGAACTCAATTTTTTCTACTTAGTTTAAGCATAAAAATGCATCCATGACCCTCAGTGTTCCAATCACCCAACAGCATCTAGCCAGCTGGATGCAGGCCCTCATTGTGCAGGGGAAAACACTTCACCCCCTTGCTTAAACTAGGGGGAAGTCTGAGCTTGTAAATGAATTTCTGGTCAGTTTTAGATCTCAAACTTGTAAACATTGAGTAGCTGGCATCTCTTAAGTATGGCTGTAGTTCCCAGCACTGGCTACATGGGAATAAATTGCATTCCCACTGATTTGTGAGTACCTAGAATGACATACTGCAGAAACCAAAACTGTACTGGGGCTCCTCTATGTGGCTGCCATAACAGCTAGGAGGCATTCCTA
Source organism: Megaceryle torquata (assembly GCA_024611175.1). Lineage (NCBI taxonomy): Eukaryota > Metazoa > Chordata > Aves > Coraciiformes > Cerylidae > Megaceryle > Megaceryle torquata. The sequence continues at coordinate 36,678 of JANIJG010019443.1, forward strand.
CATTTTGTAATATAAAAAATATATGCAATATTATACAATATATTATTATAATATACAACATTTATGCTATATAAGAATATATTTGCATTTGTCAAAAGTATATATTGTATTTATACATTTTAATATTTTATAAATACTTTATATATAAAGACATAGTAAGGAAATATTTTCCACTTTAGCCTCGTGTTATATTCAATATCTTGTCTAATGGTTGGTTGTTTAGATAATAAAAGCACTGTAATGTACAGGATGTATTTGCTGACTCTTCTTAGAATGCATGGTGGTGGTGTGTAATACCTGTATTAAAAAATACTCTAATTTATTTTATTTTATTTTTTAAGCTCAGAAAACACAGGCTGGCATATTCCTGGAGTCAACTCCCCCCCCACACCACCAGTTGCACTTGCCTACAGTACTATCATGTAGATTTGCTACCAGATAACAGTTTTGGAGTATTTGATCAGTTACGGTGTTGTTTATTTATCTTGGAAAGATATCAAGTCATCCATCACTGTTATGGTTGCAGCCCCTTTCAAAAACAACAGTCTGTTGCCAAGCCTCTCTGTTTTATGCATGCGATTTCTTTGACCACTTTTCAGTCAGGGTTCCACTATTTTTTGCCCCTGGGATGACACAGATTGAGGATGAGATTCAAGCAGAACTTCCTTAATTTGTGCTGGATCCTGGGCATTTTGGTTCATTCAGAGAACAAATTTCCAACAGAAGAATTCTCTGGTGGACCAGGCAGTGCTCCTGAGCTCATTTAAAATCACTCGGCTTCTCTTTGTCCTCTCTGCCTTCAGAATCCTCCCTTATCCCAAAAATATAATTATGCTGAAGCTTGTAAGATGGCTCTGATGCTAAAGAAAGGGATTCAGATGGGTACCCAGGTAGGTAAATAGATACGCACCTCAGAAACGGGGCAACAAGCAAATCTCTTGTTTAATAAGGAACACTCTGGAAGGTCTGTTCACAGCTGTCTGAGTAGAATATATGTAAAAGTTTTTTGTGCATAATGGTCTGTGTATCTAGATCAAGTCTGTAAAAGGCATCTTGCAAGTTTCAGGGTAACTAAGAAAAGGGAACCCAGACAGGTGTGCTCCTTCAAAGGAGGGGGAGAAATAAAATAATTTGGATTGTACTAGTGTGAGTCCCTGAACCCCTAATGACCATTTGGAGTTGTCTCCTCAGGGAGACATCTCTATATGCTACATAAGACATCAAGGCTCCAAGCTGTAGGATAATCACACCTAGATTAGTTGCTCAAGGTAGGTCATGTAGCTATTCCCTCAGTATCCAGTGTAAAGATAAAGCAGGGAGACCACAAACTGGATGCAGGAGGAGGACTTTGTTTTCATGAAGTAGTAGTCTGGTGGGTAGTGGGGGTAAGCAGGGAAAACTGGAGGATGCTTACTTGCTTTATGGTTTTTAGTTCCTCCTCCCCTATCCTCTGGAGGCTGGGGCACTCTCTGCATGTGGAGCATGAAAGTGAGTAAAAAGTGAGTGAAATATTCCCTGTCAGAATGGGGATTGGCTAGCAATAGCCAGCACAGTACACTTCTGCTTTGTTGTCCAATTCCTCCTTGTTTTTCAGTTGCTGAGTGAAGCGGCTTGAGCTGATTTCTGGAATGTGCAGCGAGACGAGGAGAAAGCATGAATGGATACAGCTGCCACCATAAGACTGGAAAGGAGGTTCCCAGACAGCCAGGCTTTCAGGGTGCTGTTTTTGTCTTGACTATGTAAGAGTTCAAGAGAAGCGGCTTCACTGTGGGAGCCCACAGCAGCTCTGAGGTTGCAGAAGGGTGTGTTGTGCTGGTTCTCTGATGTGCCAGCAGCCTCTAGGAGAGCAACTGAGAATCACAAACTTGAAGACTGGCAGTTGGATAAGGACGCTTGGATTGTGTTAAGTGTGGTTGTTTACTGAGCCTCCTTGCACAGAACAAGTCCTTTCTCCCCTCTGAATCCTTCTGAGGTCACCTGGCAATAAAAGGAAGGGCTGCAGCTTCAGATCAGTGACAAGAATTTGCAGTTATTCATACCATGTGCTCCTAAGGAACCCCTGAATGGAGCCCTAGGTTCTACATGTGGGTTTCTACACTGGCTGATTGTGGAGGTTGCATTAATGATTCTGTTGTGTAGTGCATAGATGTTGGCCTGTGTAGAAAGAGAGCTAAAAGGCTGGACAAAGACCATGAACAAAGCTCCCTGACACTTGCTTTGTGACGCTGCTCTTGTCTTTGTAGGGAAGCAGTGCTCACCAAACCACTTCAAGCACTCAGCCTGTGCTACAAACAGAATTACTGATACCTCACTGTTTCCTTGCTCTCTGCAAATATCTAGGGGCCAAAAATTCCAAGGCAGGATTCAGGATGCTCCTTCATTCTCTTTGCAAAGAAATCAAAGAATGTGGTCTGGGAAAACTTGGATTTAGTCTACGTGCCATCCCTCCTGAGCAGCATCACCAGCATTGCCAGTTCCTATAAAGTACTCTGTTTGGACACTAGAGAATTTTATTTAGCAGAACGTGCAATCAAGCAGCTCCATTTGGGAAACTATAAAGAGCAAAATTAAAAAAAAATCTTGAAAGGAGCTAATTAGGTATGTAATATCTAGAATTAGTTATGCCTTGCATAAATGCATTATTTATGAATCAACTGTAATAGCCTGTCACTCCTAACTTCTACATGCTTTTTTCTACAGCTTGGATAATCATTTTATGAACCAATTTCCTGAAAGCTGAGCACCTTTTATGCTTTGCAGTTTCTCCTGACTTCACCTTTCAGGAGCTATGCCCAGTGGCTGCACTATGGGTGTGTGTATAATGGCTTGGCAGGCCTCCACAGTTGTGGAATTTACAAACATTGCTGTGTGTGTAATGCTTGGGACAGCTTTTTTATTATTATTATTTTATATATATATATAAAATTTATTTATTTATGGTGGATGATGAATTAGCCTATCTGTCTTCAGTGTCTGCTGACACTTCCCCCCACTCTCCTCTTATCCTGGTATGTTGGCACTGTCACACAGCCAGGGTCAAGGTCTGGAGCCCAGATCTGTGACCTTCACTGCTGACACCATGGTGTCTCAGCCTTCAGTTTTCTAGGGTAATTCTCCAGTATGTTATGCACATACAGGTCTGAGATGCCATGGAAAGAGGAGGCATCCATTTACAGTAACATTAAGAATGTGATAATAGGGACTTCACACATGTAGCTAACACTTGAAGAGTATTTTATTTAGGCTTAAAGTTAACAAGTGGGCTAGTTTTGAAAAACATAAATGGGGACACTTCCTGATTTGTATAAAAAATGGCAGAGGACACTGAAATCAAGCTAGTTGAACATAGGTCTGAAAATGTTAAATGCAGACACTTAGACATCACTGAGACAATAGGAAGCTTTGGCAAAACAAACAGCAACACAAATAAACTTGTCTTGCTCCATTTTTCTCCTTGCCTGAAATAAAAACATGATAGTGACATAAGGTACCAGCAGCCAAAGAGATATGAAGGTTTATCCCTATAAACCAAGGTAGTGTTAGTAACTGTAGAACTGGTTCTACAGTTTAATTGGAGTTTAACTGTAGAACAGTTAACAGTTTTAACAGTTTAACTGTTCTCAGATTAATTGGAATTTTTCTAGAGTTTGTGGCTTTGAAGTGAGTGCATAGCTACAATAGACTGCATGTGGTAAAGATTTCTGCAAGCACTTGGGGAATCTTTGGGAAGCTTTTCTGATCTTTAGCATGAGTGTAAGACTGGAAGGCTTATTTACTCCTGTCATCATAGGGATATATGAGCTCCTGTGCAGCTCTCCAGGGAAGGAGCTTTTGCAGTATTGCCAGTGATGTTACAAAATGATGAGTCAAGTATAAAAAAAACTCAAGTGAGAACATAGAGTAATCATGGGGCTTTGTTTTCAAATAGGAGACAGTAGCTACTTTTTATTTGATGCTTCCCCTTTTTCCTTTAAAGGTACATATAAACCATACTTCAAAGCAGTTGTGTGTATCCAGGAAGGTCAGGACCTTATTTTTAATTGGAACCTGAAATTCCCATGTGGTATTATAACTTCATCACATAAGGCTAAAAGATGGTACCGAGTATCATGAGATTTGTATTAACACCTTTGGAAGAGGTGATACTGAACTATTAGAGGGAATGTTGGAGTAAGATTTAATGGACTTGACCAGCAATGAGAAAGGGATTTAGCTTAAAAAAACCCCTCAAGCCTCTCTTGTTGTGACTTTACTGGGACTTCTTTATTTATTATAGAGTGACCTAGAGGAAGAGAAATTAATAGTCTGCATGAAAACTCAGTGTGATGTGAAGGGGGCTTGGTGGTAAGGTGACTAACAAAAAGTTTAATGTGCCAGTTTTCCTGACGCTTTTATTAGTCTTTAAATGTTAATGAGCTTTTGAGATGGGGCAACTTTTCATCAGTTCTCAGTGTATACCACAGCATAAGGGATCTCAGTTTCAAGAACAGAGATAGGCTTATGAGCTGATATGAAAATAAAACATTCCCTTCATTGTTGTTATAATAGTTCCTCTGTCTTAATAATCCCTCAAAGGGCAAAGCAGAAAATGGTTTGCTCCTTGTAGGGAAGAAAAGTTTGGAACCATAAAATTCAGATTACTTTGAGACTTCTGTCTCTCTGACTTTACCAACTGGCTGAAAATTAGATGACATCAAAGAATCACTGGAAAGGGGCTTATTTAATTTTGAAATCTATTGGAAATTGTCCCATGTGGTTGTAATACCGACAGCTGCTTTCATGTCACTTTTACAGTAAGAGAGAGCAGCATTATGCCTGGCTAAGGGTATAAAAGCTGAAGCTGTGAACTGTGATAGAGATGTAAGCTGAATTTTCTGTGATACAGAGTCAGTTAATTCTGCTCTCTGTACTACACATGTTAAGGGCTCAAAAGTGCAGGAGTTTGATTTATTATTTAACAGCAATACTGTAACAATGAAGTTAAATACATTCTTAACGTAAATAACGTTACTTAGAAAACATTCGGATGAGATATGCAAATAACAATCCCGTCCTAACAAAGACTTGGAACGATACCTTTTTTCATGTTTCTTTTAAAAAGATCTTGAAAATACTTCTATTCAATTTGAGTTTTCTCTGTGCAAACTTGTGATTTAGGAAAAATATAACCCTTTTTTGGAATAGAAGTGGGAAAGACATTTCTTCAGGTGCTCATTCAGAAATGAAAGACCTAACAAATTGAGCAAATTGAGTGAGACATCTCTAAACCCCACCTATTTCCAAAGACCTTGTAATGGTGGGTTCACTCTGCTGCATGAGCTGATCCTTCAGCTTGTCACATCTTTCAGTCAGGTTGATGTGTAAAGAGTGATGATGTAAAAAATTGAAACTTTTTATAGCAGTAAATTTTGAGTTTAATTCTCCAGGATATTTAACTGTAATTTTCCAGTTTAAGTCCACAATGGTGTGAGGACCTGAGTAACAATTTTTACTATATTAATAATTAATTACATATCTTTTGAAGATTTCATCTACATTTGTTATCGATCTCTGGAAAAAATGTATGGCAATATTTAACAGTTACTTAAAAAATATTTAAGAAAGTAAAAGAATGCTTTCCCCAGAATCGGGAATGGACAGAAGGTAAAGGAGGACCCAGTAAACACTGTGGAAGTGTCCAAATGCTCATGGGAAAATAAACCCTTCTGGAGTTTCTACACGATGATCTGGGTCATAGATTTTTTAGGGAAGGAGCCCCAAAGAGGGAAAGTAGTCGCAGTAAAAATATCAGTTGCAGGCAAACAGCATGAGTTTTGCCAATAAAGTTTACTTCAGTCTGGTTCTTTGGTCCATTCCAAGCTGTGATTTGAGTGCCTTACCATGCAAGTACTGGATGACTTGACAGATTTTTGGAAAGTGGACTGAGAAAGTATGCCTCTATTAAAGCAACAAGATTTGATGCACAGTGTATTTCTGAAGGATTATCAGAGGCCTTGAGCATGCAATGAGATACAAGGCTGTAGGCCAAGTGCTTTTAACCCCTATCGGTGTAATAATCCATACAAAATGTGCCATCTTACCCATCCAACTGTAGAATTTGCAGAGAAAGAGAGTAAGAAATCAAAACCAAAGCTGTGTGGGGTGTATCAATAACTGGTCTGAAAGGCTAAATTGTTTCCAAATGTTCACATATACTCTATAACCTAAAAGACCAGCTCCTTAAAAAACACTTTTAAAGCCAGATAAAACTCACGTGTGTTAACAGTTCTCTACAGTAGGACTTTAACAGCATCCATGGCCTATAAATCATGTTCAATGGTGGGATCTCTATTGGAGTATAACCGAGCTGGCTTATGGGTTTGGGACTTAAGCGTTCTGATTGGTTTAACCTTCTTCCCAGCAAAACTGGCATCCTTTTAACAGCACCACAAACTGTGCCCTGATGAAAAATCTTACCATAGATGATTCAAAAAAGTTTTAAGGCTAGTCATTTATTGTTCATTTAAAGGAATCCTGTTTATAGCAGCAAAAGCCCTGTCTTGTCATCCTTGAGCTGGGATGGTGACAGAGAAAAGGATCACTCATCTGCTGCCTAGCCTGTCAGGAAAACTGTCTGGGAGGTGGGAAGGCAAATACAGGTTGAGAACAGCCTGGGGTAAGACTTCCAGATGGACTTCCAGGAATATGTAGACCTGCCCATCCCTCACCTTCATGCATAGGATGTTGTCAGTGTTACAATTTCCACTGCAATTCTTCTGGAATATTCAGTGAAGATGCTGAAAAAGCAGCTTCCCCATGTGTATTATGCAATCTATTATGTGGAATCAGAGCTGAAGCAGACTGTCCAGTGGGAATGGGTTTGTTTTCTGTTATCCTTCCAGCAGGGGTTTATCCATGTGTGCTGGAAATTACAATATTAAATGCTCCAGCATGGAAATTTTGTGTGAGGATTATCGGACTTAAGTTTTCTCAGTGTACTGCAGCCTGGGCCTCCTGCTGGCACAGGAGTCCTCTAGAGTTTCCACTGCAAAGGTTTTGAAACACTGATGCCTGAAATTAGGAAATCTGAACTCTACTGAGGAATAGCAGGAGAATGTTTTCTCTGTTTCACTCCTTCTGCATGACAAGGCCTATTGAAAACCTTTGCTTCTCTCTCACTTCCCTCAAGCAATTTGTGTTAAGCTTCCCAGCTGAAATGGAGTCATAGCATTGTTCCAGCTCAGTCAAATTACTCTGTTTTTGTAAATGGCCAAACATAAACCTTGGATACCAAAACGTTGTATTTCTAATGCTTCCACCCCAGCCTCTGCCAGATTTACACATAAAATATTATGCACACGGAAGTCTGAGGTGTTTCAGATACTGAGCGTATTAGCACCCTCTCTGGAGTTGGGTCAAGGATGGCTATCTGCAAATGGATCGGAGGCAGCTTTGTGGCTGCTACCTCCTCAAAGTAGAGCTTCAGTTGCTTGCTGTTGCCACGTGTCTTTTTCTGGATGCATCTTGGCAAATTCAAGGTCAGTCTTTCTCGTTCTCACAGTGCACATGTGTGGCTATGAATGCTCACATTTGATTCCTCAGGATTGAATCCGTTCCCTAGTCGCTGAGACCTGTCCAGGGGGTGGCACACGTCTGTTCTTAAAATAGATCCACCAGATGTTTAGTATCTGAGTGCAGTGTGGTAATTCAGTCAAGTTTATATTTCTTTTGTTTTTAAGCAGCAATGTAATTGTGCTGTATTTTTAATTCAGTAGTAATTTCAACAAGTGCACCCCGCGGTGGAAGGCAGTTGTTTTTGAATGCATGTGATGTATCACTACCATGTGCTCGGTGCCTTGCTACTGGCCTGATCCTGTGAGATGTTCATCACAGTCCAAAAATAAAACTTGCTCACAATGTGATGTATGGAATAGTCTTACAGGGGAAGGGAAGGGAGAGCTTTATTGCTTGTATCATTTGACATTGGGACTGCATGAAAACTGGAAAATATTATGCCATGGCAGTAGCCTTTCCAATCACCTCTGGGTTTGCCAGCAGTGATTACGAAGCTTTATAATCCATTATAAAGCTTTTTTTTCATCCTTCTACTAGATTTTGTTTGGAGAACTCCTTTCTTCTAGTAAATGTCAGGTAATCCAGAAGGGCAAAAGAACTGTTTCTGAAAAAACAGTTGCTCACAGTTCTGTCTTGGTCTGTAAAAAGGTTAAAACAAACAAATGATTGTTATAAACAAATGAAATTCCATCAGTTGGCTACACGGACCTAGCATTTCACTGCTGTCAGTTAGAGCTACAGCCTTCCTCTGCTGAGGCTGCAATGCTTATGCAATAAAACAATTGGTCATACCTCATTAATGAGGTTATTCACAATACTGTACAAAGAACCAAGTAACAGATGTTTTGAAATGGCTAATTAGTTGTTATAGATTTAATTAAATTGATGCCTACATACCTTGCCAATGTGCTTTTTTATCAAAGTTAGGGAAAGGTTCTTAATCACAAATTCAGTCAAACCTCTGTAAGGCTCAAGCTTCAATCTTAGAGCATAAATATTTTATGCATGCAATTATAATGTTCTCTTTTGGCCACTTACACTGAAGTTTTCGTGTCTCTGAACTTCACTCTTGGAAAGTTACACTTGGACTTAGATGTATGATACTTGTTGTTTGGAGTGACACACACAAATCCCCACACACCAGAATGAAAATTCAGCCCTAATCATCAAAGGGAAGTGAGGACTAAATGAATGTGTGTCATGCGTATCCAATTTCTCCACTGATCATCAAGAGAAAATAAATCACAGCGGATGTCCTTCCATTTCTTCTTTGTTTAAATAGCTAAAAGGAGCTGTGTTAGAGTCACCCTGGGTTTCTAAAGAAATTAATATTGTCTGATTAAATATTTTGAACCATATTAAAGCCACTGGAAAAATGATAGCCCTATTTTGTTATGGCATCACTCCAGCTTTTTTTTTTTTTTTTTTTTTTTTTTTTTTGTGTGTGTGTGTGTGTGTACTACTGGAATCAGAAGATAAAAATGGAGTAGCACATCTCAACTAAAGTAATAACCAATTTCATCTGGTTTTAATCCTTTTTCTGGGACTGTACTCTTTGAGATTTCTTCTGCATCAGTCTGTCAGTGATGTCTAGTGTCCACCTGTGTTAGGCTCTCCTGTCATCTTTCCATTATGCAAAAGAAAAGATGGCAAAAGTGATCCACAGAAAAGAGATAAAAATGAGGAAAGGCATTGCAGAAAGGTCTGGCTTGATTAAGTGGATAGCTTACAGTCCCTCATCTCTCTGAAATGTTCCCTTACACCCTGAGGCAATTTAATTTGGAAAGAATGGTTGGAGGAAATCCGATAGGTGTATAAAATGAGCAGTATAAAGAGCATGCTGTCACAGCAAGGACAGTGCCCTGAGACTCGTAACCTGCTCCAGAGTTAATTGAAATCAATTGGAAAGACTTCTGTTGACATAAATAAGCTCTGGGTGAGCCCTTGGGAATGCTAGTTTCAATACTCAGGTTTATGACAAATTTCTTGAATGGCTCAGAGCAAGTCACTTGGGGCCATGTCCAGAATGGGGGCCAGATATTGTAAAGGGATTGCTTGAAGCAGGAGTGTGAAAGGTTCTCCACACAGCCTCACAGTTTAGGGCTTTTTTCAGAAGTGAGTTATGAGCTGTTAGTGTAAAACAAATAATAATTTCTATTTATTGTGTAGTGCTTACAGTTGTAAAGTGCTGTTGAGACAATTTAGAAACATTGTGAAAATGAGGATTAAGCATTTAGAATAAGAAGAGCATCTGTAGTCGGATTATCTTGGATAAAATGTCAGGGGCCACCAATCCTTGTGTTTCAGAGCATAAACTGACCACCAGCTGGAACAACGAAGCAGATACCTCAGTGGAACATGTGTTACTGATAAGCAATTTACGGTATCATTTACTACGTGCTGTCATCCAGCCATACCTTTATGTAGATGCTGCCTTGGAAAGAGGGTCTGTTCTTACCTCCTGGGGAATGGCAGAGCTGTCTTGTAACCTGTGTAATTGGGGCCATTTCCTTGAGGTGATGACAGCTCCTGGTGAGTGCTGCACCCTCAGACACAGTGGGCTGGGCTCTTCTGGCTACTCTAACCTCCCAAGCTCTAGCAGTGGTTTTGATGCTGTCAAGAAGGTTCTGCAAGCTATTGGGTCTGGGCAGTTCCTTGTGGTATGGAGCCTTAGCCATCTGTCCTGATTTAAAAATCATATATATACACATCCCTACGTCTCTCTGGGGTCTTTTGCTGCAATTACCTATTTGTGCTGAATCCCAGATCTTCAGGAAAACTTTTTTATATAGCACTAGTAAGTCAGAAGAATTACTATTAAAAAAATATGGAATTTAAGGAAATGCAACACAGAGACTGCAATTTTTTTCAAAGCTTTTAGTCACAGAGGACAGGGAGAAGGAGCCACCAACTTCTGAAAAGTTTTGGATCTCCTCTTTAGAGAGAATTTTGTTGCTAGGTGAAAGTTTACTGACATTTTCCTGGCTTGCCTGAGGCTACCTAGCGAGGCTGGTGCCAGTTTACTTTAACATATCTAACAAATGTTATCTTCCAAGCTGTGATAATGGCTGCAAGCCCTACCTATTTAAGTTAATGAAAGATCAATCAGAATTTAATTAGGGCTTTTGGGTTTTCCTGCCTACACCAAGAACAGAGCAGAGATTTATTATAAAATACAGTTGAGAAGGAGAGGTTAAATGTATGCTGTCAGACTGCAAGTTTAATAGACAGTTTGAGCATCGTGATCTGTGCCAGTGAAGCAGAATTTCTAGGGAGCTCATTGCCTAACTCTGACAAGCCTCTAGTGACAAGTCCACTGAATGTCAGGTAGCTGGGCCAGGAAAAAGATTGAGTGATTATAACTCCTTACCTCATTCCCAGCTCCCTGGTATACCAGATGCCTGTAACTGTGCTGCAGACAGTGTGAGATGAGTAGCCTTAGTTCCAGTTGCCTGCAAATCTCGTATACTTTTTGCACTTAGGGCCTCCTAGGACGTATCTGTGGCTGACTTGTTTGCTTGGTTCTGATGCTGAGGCAGATAGAGTGTATAACGTAAGCTGTGCTGAGCCAACTCCTGTCACCCACTTGTGCTGGAGAGGTCTTCATGCTTAGTACCACATTGACAAACTTTTTTGTTCCCCATATTTTTTTGCTTCTCCTACTCCATAGTACACCTTGGAAAAGCAAATAGAAGAGCAGTTTGATCTCCCACCATCTTCATGTCTCTTCTCCACTATGTGGAGCTGCTGAAGTTCTTCATGAAAAACAACTTTCCAAACTTTTCTCATGTCGACCAAATAATACACTGTCCTGTAACTGTGTCCTAGGAAGGGACAGACATTTTAGTTGGAGTCCTTCAGAGGGTCAGCTGGAAGCAAATACTCCAGCTAAAGAACTGCTTATGCTCATTGGCCAAACTCCATTTTGTTTCAGCTTGACCCAAAAAACAACTTTTATAAGAAATTTTGAGAACTGAAGGAAGTTGTTTTACACTTAAATGTTCATTCTAAAGCAAAGGGAAAGAAAAATAATTTGTGATTCTGTCTGTCCCTACCACTGGGCTTTTGTTTATATTACAGAAGTCCTGAGAAGTTTTCTTGCTTTTCTCAAGCATGTGACCTCACTTGTAATGTCTGTGACTCTGCTTACAGTTTTCATATTTCTTTTGAAACTGAGAGGGTAAGGACACAACTGTGACTCTGTGAGAAAAATTAAGATACCGTTCTTTCAGGAGTGTTACCTTTCTCATGGGCTGAGTTCAACGTGAGCTGATTGATAAGTTTGCCTGAGGCTGCATTTTTTCTGCAAGTGACAACAGTGAAATGTCAAGGTCTCTATGAAAGAACAAGTGGAAAGGGGGGGGGGGGGGAAGGAAAAGAAAGGTACAATTTTAGAAGTTGCTTTCTCTTTTTTACAGCTTTTTGTCCTGCATGTGCCCAGTTAAAGAAGAAGGAAAAAAAAAAAAAAAAAAAAAGGAAAAGTTGGTAACTACAACCTAATTAATTACCTAATTACCTTGTAAACTACTAAAGCTGAGGGAGCTTTCAGTGCCTAACTTGATTGCCTGCTGTCTGGTTCAAGGAGACTGCTGTAAGTTTTCCCAGTTTTATAATTGAGCATTTCTTGAAATCAGAATTAAATTCATAAGGAATTTCAGGTAAGGACTATCTGTGTCTGAAAGATGCTTTTGTTTTCCCTTGAATCCTGAGACTGTACTAATTCATTCTGTTTATTGGTAGTTATTCCCTTCCAGAATGTATGTGTGTAATGTTTGGAAGATTAGTAATGATGTGTCATTACAGCCAAGGGCAGTCCAAGTAAAAGCTTTGTGGACTGTGACTGATGGGTGGGTTATACTGCTGCTTCTTTCACCCTGGGATTACTAGCCACATTCTCATCACACGTCTTTTTTTAACAGTGTAGGGAAAAGGGGCAGGGTTTATGAGTGGATTAAAGCATCTGTCTCTGTTCAGCCAGGATTCTCTTTTAGGCGTGGGGTATCCTGACATGACAGTATTCTTTTATATTTTGTATGTGAAGACATTGCTTCTTCAGGGCTCTTGCTTAAACTGATACTGCTTATTAGCTAAATTATTTAATAATTAGAATTTAAACATTCATCAGTTAAACTAAGCTTTCCTTAGGCTCTGGTTCAGGGCTTTCTGGATGGAGCTGAATTTAAGACACATTCCATGTGTGAGATCTGTTGATGTCTGTTAAGGGCCTGTGCCTGCAATGGCTTCTACATCTGAGAGAGGGATGCTTTTCTTAGAGACTCTCCACGGTTTAAGTTCTCACTAGGTACAAACACAAATATTTAAAAGGTTTGTGTGATCTATCCATCTGTGCTCTCCCTAATAAAATGGCCATTTCTTCTTCCCTACTTTGACAATCTCCATTCGTCACTTTCAAGACTGTCTTTAGATGCATGATCATGCCATTTATTAACATAAACTGTTGGCCATCTTAAAACCTCCTGAACTGTGGACTTTTAAGGACTGAAGAATTGCTGAAGCCTGCAAACTATGGAAGTTATATTAACTTTTGCATTTCTTGCTTTCCAAGTGATTTTGTGTATTTCATTGCCACCTCAGTGTCTGCTTGCTTCTCTAATCATAGAAAATGGGACACCTAGACATGATCTAGACCCTCCTCCTGCCCCAAAGATGGATCATGTTAAAATCATTCCTGACAGATGTTTTTTGCAACCTATTTTTAAAATTGCTGGTGTCAGAGGTTTCAAACTTCAGCATACTCTCTCATTTGCCCTTAGGAGGTTTAATTTGAACTTGTATTGCTGTGATTTAAGTCTGCTTTCTTCCACGTTCTTCACCCTGTGTACCAAAACCAATTTATTCCATTCTTCTTTAAAGGTTATTTTCTGCCTTCACTCTTCGCCTTCCTAAACTGAACAATGCCCTTTCCATCATCCCTTTTTGTGTCTCTCCTTTTGTAGGCTTTTGATTAGTCCTAGCTTTTTTTCTGAATTGCTCAATCTGCTTATTACTTAAAATGCAACTGCCAGGCTGGATATACTGTTCTTACTGAGGCCTTATCACCACCAAGAAAAAACAAGGGAATTACATCAGAAGAAACTGCTATTTACACAGCTCAGGTTGATAGATGCCTTCTTTGCGACAGCATGATATTGTTGACTCATGTTCAGCTCTGATCCTCTGTAATACTCTCCACGTCCTATTCAGAAGAACTGTTACCCATCTAGTCATTCCCCATCCTGTACTTTCCCAGACAATATTTTCCCTTCCTAAGTACATGACTTAGCACCTGTCCTTGCTCAGTTGAATCCTCTGTTTTTCAGATCACTTCTCTGATCTCTCTATTATGAAAACTCTCTCTGCTCCAGTTTGCCTACAGCTCCTTACTTCACATGCAGATTTCAAATGTGTGATCTGTTCTGTTACTTGGACTGTGAAATAACAACATAGGAAACGTACTTAACCCTTACAGATTCGGAAATGATACACCTTTCTAGTTTGACAGCAAACTACTCACACCAGCCGTGAGTGAAGTCTTCCAAGAAGCTCTGCATCCATCTCCTTGTAGCCCCATCTACAATGTATCAATAGTTTTCTTTTAAGAATATTTTCTGAGACAGTGAAGCTTTTGCTGTTACCTGTGACCATGACTTATGGCTCTTCAATTCACGTTTCTTTCTATGCCAATATTTGTCCTCGCTGTTCCTTTTCTATGTCCTTTCTCACAAGCTGCTGATAAAGAAAGAGGTAAACTTGCTACTAAAGTGTTACTAGAGAAATAACAAAGGAGAAGCCCTCCAAAGTTCAAGTCAAAGGGTTTTTTTATTCTTCTTATTTCCCTATCCTAGATGTCAGATGTTTCACCAAACTAATGTCATCACAAATAATAATGGTCACTTTTTTTTTTCCCTCCATAATTGCAAGAATATTTTGGGTTTTTTTCCCTCTATAATTAAATGTCTTTCAAGACTGCTTTGTCGTTTTGTCCCTGTGATAATTACTTACAAAATCTATTTCTACAATCTAGTGGAAAGTCTCCAGATTCCCAGTAGGAATATGTCTTTAAAAGCCCTTTAGCTTTTTTAAAGGGGAAACACCTGCCAAAAGGTTAGCAGCTGCAGTAGTTTAGTGAAGAAGGAACTGCAGGTTCGGAACTGAAAGGCTAATTTTAGAAGATGACCTCCACAGGTGAGCAGATCATTTCAGGTAACTTCAGAGTCCTTTACTTCTCTGCATTAAATGTCAATGTGAATTTGTCTGTTGACTCTTACTCTGAATATATAGATCACAGGAGCTGAGCTAGATTCCAGGTCAGCGAGATCATGTTTTCCACTGTAAGCATTGCAGATGATGATAAACATCATCAAATAACTTCAGGCTCACCACAAATATTGATGAAAGCATACCTCAGGCTGTAGGGACATAGAGTCTCACCTACCTTATCTAAATGCCATGAGAGCTGTTTGAAACTAGTGTAGTATCTACACAGCAAATGCTGCATGGATTTAGCACTTTTTTGCAAGTTATCTTCTCTTTCAACTGTAGAGCTGGCCTAGCTGCACTAGGCTACCTCCCATTACACAGCTGCAGGTCAGAATGTCAGTGGATTTCCCCACTCCCCTTGTTCACTCAGGGCCCACGGTTCCCTCAAGAAGGTTGTCTCAATGTAATGGCTCAGCGCCACTGTCTGGCATGCAGAACATTCCTGGTTTGTCTCTGGAGATCTGAAATGCAAGTGCTGACATGTAACACCACAGCTGTGCAATTTGTCAGCAGACGAGGGGCAAGGAGCTCTCTGTCAGTCCGTCGGGAGGCAGTGCAGCTCTGGCGTTCGCACTGTGTGAGCTTTGCACCTTCCTGGAGTCAGAGCACCTAGGTGGGTCACGCCTGCAGACAGGCCTCGGACAAGTGGCCTGTCAAAAACTTGGTCCTGCAGAACATCTTTCACAAGTGAGAGGTCCCAGGAATAGATCTGTTTGCCATAGACCAGATCAACGCATGTCAGTCAAATACTTTAGTCCAGACCAGCCATCCTGGCAGGGATAGGTCTCTCATCCCTGGCTACTTCCAGTGATATTTATCTTTTCCTATTGCCCATCACATGCTGGGCTCTAAGGACACCCGAACAAAATTTAGGTATGATAGCTCCATCGGTTGCCAGATGCTTCCGTTATGTGACTCTAAGAAAGTTTTAAACAGAACAATAATAATTAAAAAAAAAAAATATGATTTTGTGTTAGGGACAGCATGCCAAGCACAAAACCCCCATGAACAATACTTTTTAAGGAAATACAAATTTTTCTTGATAGTTACTCCCTCTTCTTTCTTGTTTTAAGCCCCAGAAATTTAAATGCTGAGCTTAGTCTCTGATGGTGTTCAGCATCAGTAGCAGTGTACAAGAACTATCAACAATCAAGTGCATCTCTACATGAAGAGGGGTTTAGTTTGATACTAAAATGACGTGCAGCAAAATTCATGCAGGACTTTTACGATGAACTTAGTATCTTGCTTGGTTAATATGGCCCAACTTGACAAGAAGATAAAATTGCTATGGCCAAAAATCAGTTAATAAGCTGAGCAGTGTTTGGTACTATATTATTTAGGAATACTTTCAGAAATGAGTTGTCTTCATATAAAATTTTAAAAGGTCCTACTTTGCATTATAAATTATGTTCTAAATTAAGTGCCAGTAGGACTCATCCCTATCAAATGGTACTCAGCAGTTTTGCAAAAATCAGTGTTTTTTTCATGGGGAAAGAAGCTATTAAAGTTTGGACTTTGCCTCCAGCTATGCATATATTCACAGAACTTTCATGCACATAAAGAATTAGCATTTAAAAGCTTGGAAAAATAAGCTTTTTAAGGGCTGGATATAATTTCTAATCTAACATGTTTAAAAATTAAAAATGAGTGAAGTAAAATCTGTACTAAATACATTAATTATGGCTATATTCACTAATAGTAAAAGTTATTATGCACCACTTTGAGGATGAGAGGAAAAAATCCCAAATGTAAGCACGCATGTATTAGAAAGGGCTGGGGTAAACAAACAAATAAGCAATGATTGTAAATTCTTTTGTGCTTCTGGGGTCACGAAGGATGAAAACCAGAAGTGAGGATGACTGGAAACAGACCAGTTATGCCATGATATGAACTGAAGTATGTAATAGCGAAGGCATGGAAAGATAAGTTGGGTTATTAACATGCATGTTTTGGTTATCTCAAGAGCCAAAAGTAACATCAAGATTTTTTTTTAAAGTACAGTTGTTGCTCAAAGCAATTTAACATTTATTTTTTTACTACCCATTATGCTTTCTTTGATTCCTTTGTGCTTTTCTTTAAGCAGTTGGCTAATGTAGTTACAATGGTAAACATTTGCCATTTCTGAAGCTAGAAAGGGGCATGACACAAGCCATTAATGACATAAGCCAGTATTTTGGGATCAAACAGCATGTGTAAACATCCTAGGTATGGTCAGTTGCACATTCCAATCTTTTCTAAATTTACAATATGTGAATTGAGGATTATACTGTCACCGGTTTGTGGTGCTGAGGGGGCGTACAGCTTTTCACAGTAAATGCAAAAGGACAACATTAATTTATTCCACATTGTTCTGCATCAGGACTAAAATTCTGTGGTATTTGCCTTTCATTATCTGGCTGCCCTGGCATATTTGAAAGTCTCAGCTATCAGTGGTCAAGTGTCTGCTACCTTGTCTCCAAAGTTTATCCTTTTGCATCTTGATCTGCTTGAATCTTGGAGGCATGTGACAATCACTGCAGCAGTCAGTCCAGCTCCTGAGTTCTGTCTTTGTCCTTTTGCAGATCAGGAACAAGACTATCTTTCTTGGTGTGCCATTCGTAAGCTTAATTTTCTGATTGTTCATGGGGTGATTTTTCTGCTGCCAACCTAATGTGTTTAGTCAAATTCTTTGGGTGATGCTGTTCCCCTATAAATTCATCAGCTCCGTAGCAAAATACTTTTAAAGCACTAGATCTCCCCTGTATTTTCCTTCATTAGGAAACTTTGTCACTTTCAAATGTCAGACAATTTTTTTAAGTTTGCTTGCTTATAAAAAAAAAGCAACTTCCTCTGCTAAACTTTACCTGGTCCTTTGTAAATGTACCCTGAGTATTCCTGAACATCACCATTCCACTGACATGCTGTAATGGGCAGTGGAGCCCACACAGGTGCAGAGAAAAGCAAAGCAAGAGTAACCACAAAAGCACTTACCAGTTGTGGCCACCTGTTTCCATCCACATCCAGTGAAAGAAAATCATCCAAAAGGAACAAGTGAAAAGCAGTGCTGACTGAAGTATTTTTCAGGCTAATCTGATAGCAGAAGATCATAGGACCAAATAGAGACTTACCCAGAAGGCAGTTTTCATATTCCCAGGGACTGGAAATTTCTTCTTCAGTCTTCAGCTTCTCTATCCAAACAACAATAAGAGAGAACAACAAGCAAACATGCACAGCAAGCTCCAGAAATAGCGTTCAGTGTAACCTGGGAAAAGCTTTTGTTACTAATCACCATCTGCCAGGCCTGAAGTGTTTTTCTTCCTTTTTCTGGAATTTGTGGGCTTTTTCCTTCATTAGTTTCGGAAGTTGAGTAAGAGAGTGCTTTCCTGCCTTCCTCCACAGCGTGTTAAGGAGTATGATGTTGACATTCTTCTCAGATGAACTCTTTTATTCATGAAACTGGATACTTATGTTACTTCAATCCTATTTAAGAGCTGACATCTTATTCTTCATAAAATAATTTTTGTATTTAAATTACTATTTTATTGCTGCTTGCAGTACCATCACAACACTATCTAGGTTGCTATCTAGATCACCCTTTGTAAACATGAATAAAAACATTGTAGTAACAGTAAACACCAGAGTTTATTCTCCATTATTTCTGGGAGCCTTACCCAGTTTGAGAATAAGCCATGTTACACATGCAGTGGTACCTAAACTGGCTCTGCACTTTTGCAGCTTAACTGAGTGGGACATTTATGCTAAGACACAACACTTATAAATAAGCCAACCCTGGCCCAGAAGTACTTGTATTTGTTTTCTGTCTTTCAGCTTTTTTTTTCAACCCTCCATTTCCTCTGATAATGGAGGGTTGGTTATATATTAATTTCACAGAGGATTACATTTAGGATATTGAATTCACGAAAGATTATATTTCAAGTCATAGAGAAATGGACAAGCCAAAGAAGGATCTTAGTCGGACTAACAGGCATATCGACTTGATATAATCTTTTATTCTTAGAAGTATTTCCTTGATACTGTGTAACTCTTTGTATGGTTTAATTGAGGTCCTAAAGCAATGAAATTATAGCTATTTTTGTTATATGATGCTGAACTATTTGGGGACACAGTATTCTGTGTGTGCCTGGCTCCATTCACTTTTCTACCTTACGGTCTTTTCTTTTTTTCCTGGGTTCTGCCTGTGCCTTTGTTAGTCTACCCTTCTAAAATTAAATATTCTGGTCGTGAGTTCATGTACACCAGAGATATGCTTCTGATTTATACTCAGGAAAGTTAGAACATCAGTTAGATCAGGATTTCAGTTTTAGCATGCAGACTCCTACAACTGGAAAACCAAAAAAGGCACTGTAAAATGTGGGGATTGTTTTAAATCATATTTGGAGATGCAGTAAGCATACTAATCTCAGTTGAAATTATTAGCTAGGAATGTTTTTTGCATGAGTGCTCATTAACACCATGGATACTTTGAAAAAAATCAAGTGTTAATCTAGAATCATAGACATTTAATAAATTGGACATCAGCAACGGGAAAGTCAGCATTTTGCCATGTTCATTGTCAAAATCACCATTAGCACAGTTACACTAACATAGAATGCAACTCTAGCTGAGGGAAAAACTTACAGATATGATTTTTCTGTATGCCTAAGCAACTAAAACTTGTGTAGCAGTTTACACTTGCTCAGTTCTATTGCAAAATCTAGACCCTAAAACTATGTAGTTTGGCCCAGCTACTGTTCTTCCTCTCTGATGGCAGCACTCCAGAAATACTGTAAGGCTTGGACGGAAAGCTGCTTATGTTGAATTCTTGAATAAGAGAGTCCATGAACCTCAGTCAGTCTGTCCTTGTTCACAAGCAGTAACACACCCACCCATTTATTTCCATGTAGGACAACCAGTGAAATAACTTGGCATCTGAGTGAGCCTTGTGTCTATGTGTTCTGGTAAGGCAGGGACCAGCTGAACGTCTTTGCAGAGTTTTAAGACCCCCTGCTGAGTTGTACACTGCATGTATTAAATGCAGAAATAGTAGTGGCTAGTAAAACACACTTGATCCATTTTTACAAATGATGTAATGTAACTGTCTGTGTGAAGTAACACATTCTTGTGACTATCCACCTTCTAATCCAGGGCCATGCATTAGTGTCATAGCTGTGCTCTTACTGCCCTCTGAGCCATGAGTCACCATCTTTCACTTCCTCAAATAATGAATTACAGACAGCAGAAAGTGGCTGTTGCTTGGTCTTTCAAGGGCTTTCTCTGCTGTTTTCACAAGAAGGAAATTCATGCAAAGCCACTTTTTGGATGGATGACCAGTGGACACCTGAGATTCGCCTTATACATCAGGCAAAGAGTACTACATGCTAAACTTTTTGTTTCCATGCATTGCTGTGTCACCTATCTGCCAGGTCTTACCTGTCCTTTGCTAGAAAATCAGCCGTCTGTTAGCTACGCAGCACTGCCCACCCCTCAGCTCTCACTGAACCAGAAAACAAATAATGTTGCAAAATTTTCTTCCTTGAGGAAAGGTTGTGATGCTCTGTTGTTTGTATTTCTCAGAATATAGTGTGCATAAGTCAATGTGTCTAAACTAATACTTACTGCCATTCAATTCTAGAAGGTGCATTTGGTGTTACATTACTACTAGGTAACTGCAACAGAAATACAGCCCCATTCTTCCCTGCCCTGCACCTGGTTAGTGTTTTCCATCTGCAAAGTGCAAAATACGTGGTAATTGCAATAACTTAATTTTTTCCAGTCACTACCGGTAGTATTTTGTACCCATTTACAAGGCTACCTATTTGTAACCGACTATGCCAGGTGCAGAGGGGAGGAGAACCTGACCTCCTCCAAAATAAATCTTTCCCCTGAATTAGGATTAATTTTTCAAAAAAGCCAGGATGTTTCTGCTTTCCTCGGTGTGCGTGTGTGTTGGGGGAAGGGTGCACAGCACAGAGAGCCAGAGCAGGAGCAAGTATGGAAATGGTCTTTGACTCGGCCCTCTCTAATAAATAGAGCTCATTATGAAGGAAGCAAGGCCTGGAAGGAATGTTTTCAGTGTTACTTACTTGGTACGAGCAGCGCAATTTCTGCTCCATTGGCCATCTGAAATGTCTTCCCTAAAACTGTGCAGGTAAAACCTTTTTGTCACACTGTATCATCGTGTGGCAATTCCAGTCCTTAATCTTGTGTTATTACCACGGTAGGTGAAGCCTTGATGGGTAGGTCTTGATCCCACTAATGCCTGTATTTGGGGGGGGGGGGGGGTGTGGGCGGAGAGGCAAAATGTTAAAGTGATTTTAAAATGCTATT
>JANIJG010019444.1:9927-61839 GCA_024611175.1 Megaceryle torquata
CTGGGCAACCTGTTCCAGTGCTCCACCACTCTCGTGGTAAAGAACTCTCTCCTTATTTCTAATCTAAATCCACTCCTCTCTAATTTAAAAACATTGCCTCTCATCCTTTCACTGCAGGCCTTTGTACACAGGCCCTCTCCAGTCTTTTTATAAGCTCCCTTCAGGTACTGGAAGGTGGCTGTTAGGTCTCTCCAGAGCCTTCTCTTCTCCAGAATGAATATATATAAATATATATAAATTACCTCATGATCAAAAAATCCAGTGTTCCATCTGTGGCACCAGTCTCTGAGCCATGTGCTAATCAGGTACGTTCTCCAGTTCCCTTCAGTGTCTTCCAGCCACTGGAGGGATTGAGGAGAACATGACCTGTGCTCCTAATCCTCCAACTAATCACCCCAGTGCCTTCAAGTCCTTTTTAGTTGATTTTGGAATTCTCTCTGTAACCTCATCACTGCCAACCTGCATAACCAGTAGCACGTAATAATCTGAGGACCAAACCAGACCAGGGAGTTTCCTGGTGATGTCTCTGACCTGGACCCCAGGGAGGCAGCACTGCCCTGTGGGGTGGATCCAATCACCACATGGGGCCTCTGTTCCCTTCAGAAGGGAATCAGCTATAACAAGAGGACCCTCCTTTTCCTCTTAACAGAAGCAGCCCTAATGCATGGGGCTGGCTGACTCACCCCAGGCAACCCCCTGCATGGACCTTCAGCTACAGCCTCAGATGCCTGTCCCTCCAGTTCCAGAGCCCCAGTCCTGCTGGGTAAGGGCACCTGGGAAGGTGAGGGAGGCCGGGAGGGGATTTGCCGCCTGCCTGTGCAGAGACCTTTTGCCATTCCTCTCTGTCTCCAAGGTCTCCTCCTTCTGTCAGCAAGAGGGAAACAGGTCCTCTACTTCTTGAGGATCCTCTATTTGTTGCCTTTTCCTCAGCTTGTGGCTCCAACCTATCTCTCTCTTGCACTCCCTGATACTCCTTACCCTTTCCAACCGCTCTTCCAACTATCCTGCCACAGGAAACATCCACCACTTAATATTCTCCCATAGAACTTGCTACTTAATTCAGCAGCTTAGTTTGCTTTGAACATTCCCCTACTTTGCTATCAGTATTAGCGATTCTCTGAAAACAAGCTTTTACTCATGCATGTGTATGCCCCATTGTCAGCAAAATAAAGATATTTGCAAAGTGTTTTGAATATATTACACAGTTTCTAGATATACTGTATCCTCTTCTTGGTTTACCTAATGGATCAGGCTTCCAACAGTATGTCTGTTCTTTGGTAGAATAATACTGGCACAAGAATTAATTGATAAATATGCTGACTGAAAGAACAGTGGAGCTGAAGAGAGAAGCAGTAACCTGTTTTCCCAATCAGATACTAAAACAGTTTGCCACTTTCTTTGCTCAAGTGTTGCAGAAAAGGAATATGAAATAGAAATGGGAGGCAAGACAAGTTTTAAGCATTCATAATACATTTGTCCTCAGAAAGGAGGTAGGCAGAGGTTCAGCAGTATAAAGCTGAACCCCAGAGTACAAGTGCTGTGCTGCAGACACAGAGAGGCATGGAGTGCAGCAACAGCAGAGCCTGAAAAAACACATACATGAAAAGCCTAGACTGCTGAGAACTCAGAGATGACAGCAAGTTTGATTTGGCAGGTATAACCTTTGCCTTGGAGCTGTTCAAAAGAGGAATGTCTAGCAGATTCACATGCCTTTGCAAGCTGTTTAGAAGGCACAAGTGGGAAGTACAAGTAGCTATTTATCTGAATTTTCACCTAACTCCAACGGGTGCCACTAAAACACATAATTAGTACTTCTTGCTGAGACAATGTGATCAGAAGCCATTCAGAGCTTTGATTACAAGTGTTATTTTCATATTTATGTACTAAGACATTAGCACTATTCAGTATTTTTCCTATTTGCTTTTATCCAGACTCCCAAACAGAGAAATGAAAGAATGGTAGTGGAATCACTGTGTCCTGATAAAACCACTGAGTGGCTGTGGGTTCCCTCTTGATATGTTGTGTGGTACAAATTGTTCATAGAACAGTGGAGAGACATATGCTTTCAAGAATAAAAGTCACACCTGTTTTGTTTTGGGTTTTTTCTCAAATCGTGTTATATTATATTACTAATTAATATTAATGGGGATCTAATTAATGTGTATAAATATATGAGGGCTGGGTGTCAAGAAGAAAGAGGCAACCTCTTTTCACTTGTGCCTTGCAATAGAACAAGGGGCAATGGATGAAAACTAGAGTACAGGAAGTTCTACCTCAACATGAGAAAAACCTTTACTGTAAGGGTCACGGAGCACTGTAACAGACTCCCCAGAGAGGTTGTGGAGTCTCCTTCTCTGGAGACTTTCAAGACCTTTCTGGATGTGTTCCTGTGTAATCTGCCCTAGATTCTATGGTCCTGCTCTGGCAGGGGGGTTGGACTCAATGACCTCCTGAGGTCCCTTCCAACCCCTAACATTCTATGATTCTATGAATTCCATTTTTATGTTACCTTGTGGTATTCATGAAGATTCATTTGTTACTTATCAGATTGTTCTAAAAGACCAGCATATGAAAGTAGAGAATTAAAATTTGTATGTATCAGTAGTACTACTTTTTTTTTTTTTTAACTAAAATTGTATCAATCTCATTTTTGAAGTTGATTAGTACTGACCTTTCCAGCTCTTTAGATTGCAGATGAGTACACCACTTATATCAGACCACTGAATTAAAGACAGGGGAATTAAAACCACAAAAGTATATATTTTAAATCAAATATCTTTAAGCCAGAAGTCAATTTGTACATCAATATGCATTCTAAAAAGACTAATTTACACCTGATGACATATTTAAGTGGTTTAGGTTTTTTGTTTTGTTTTGGGTTTTTTGTTTATTTTACTGTGAAATATTTTTAAAAAGTAGATTCTTCATTTAAATCAGAAAAAGTTGCAGGCATTTGACATCTGTATAGAATGAGAATAATCTTTCAGATCATTTAATAATGAAAGTCTTTCAGAAATAAGAACAAAGGCATTTAGTTGCATGATTAGAAATCCTGAATAATCTTTCAATCTTCTTGAGGAACAGAGCTCAAATATTGCTGGTAATCTACTCATCAAATAGGATAAGACTGCAAAAGACATGACTGAGAGGGAAAAGGGGAGAAAAAAATTAGTCATGTCTATTATGAGGAACTGGCGAGGGGTTTCTTACAAAATATAGACCAAAACAGGAGCATGTCAAATTAAAACAATTCTTTTGGTGTATGATAGAAACATACACCAAAACATGACACTGCACAGTCTGGTTTTAGATGTGGGAGTAGGCCAAACCTATCAAAATCTATCTTTGAGCTCAATACTTGAATCAGTATGACTTTTTTGAAAAAAAATGAATTTTATGTTTTCTGTAGCAATGCAAATCTAAGCAGGTTATTTACCTTTCTTAGCTCTGAGTAGAATCTTTCACTACTCTTAAGATCATTCTCAACATGAACTTTTTCTGCTGACCATGTGTTTGAATAATAACCTAAATTTAATCTGAATTTCTATCTCTATTTCTGGTAATTGCTTAAACATTTTGTGAATTTTAATGGACATTAGAATCCCAATATAGTACCCAAACTGACTAATAAAACTAAATTCTAAGTAGATTTTAAAGAAATCACTGAGCTTAAGAGTATTTTCAACTTTATGACTATAAAATACGGGGGATTATAGCTCAAAAAAAATTACTAAAGGATATACTACTTATTTTACTTGTTCTTTATTAGACTAGATTAGCATCATAAGATTAGAAATGAGTCATTTTTTCATCAACTGAGAGGAAAAAAAAAATCATCATCCATTTTCCAGTAACAGTCTCAGACTCAGTATTAACTTTGCAGACAGAGGAAGACACTCTAAAAAGAAGTTAAAAATATTCTTTCAGATTTCGGGAATATATTTTGAAATTAAAGGCAGCATATATTTGGTCATTAGGCTTTTCTAGGAAAATTACAATTAATATGTTTTTTTTTTAATTAATGGCAGAAAAGTCTTAATGTTTCATGATGAAATTGCTTTTTTAATTTAAAATCAGACAGAGATGGGGAAGGATAACATTTGTGGATAATGTTTCTAAGACATCCATTTCATGAACAATGGATTAAAATTCTGGTGTGCTCATATCCATGCTTTGAGTTCAAACTCACAGAGTTATTACATTGCAGATCAATTAGAATTTTGGGGGGTTTTTATCATTCATTGTTGTGAAGAAAAAATATGAACACATGACCATGATAAAACTCAGGGTCCGAGATTACAGATAAACTAAGAACTTCTGTCACCATTGCAAAGGTAGACAGCAGCATCCAAGACTGCATTTAGAAGAGTCTTGCCAGCAGGTTAAGGGAAGTGATCTTCCCCTACTCAGCACGTGTGAGGCTCATCTGGAGTACTGGGTCCAGTTTGGGTCTCACCAGCACAAGAAAAGATGGAGACATATTAAAGTAAGTCCAGAAAAGGGTCATAAAAATTATTAAGAGATAGGAGCACCTGTCAAACTAGGAGAGGTTGGTTGAGAGAGATGAGGCTGTTCAGTCTGGAGAAAAGAAAGCTCTACAAGGGGTGTGATATCAGTGTGTGTAAACACCTGAAGCGAGGAAGTAAAGAACAGGGAGTCAAACTCTTCTTATGGGTGTCCCATGACAGGGCAAGATGCAATAGGCACAAATTAATATTCAAGAAACTGTATATTGCATGGAGCTGCTTTCCAGCAGATCAACCCCTAACCTGCACTGGTGCATGGTGTTATTCCTCCCCAGGTAACACATCTTTCCAATCTAATTTTTACTCAGCTCATTCTGAGCTACAATTACGAACTGCTAATGGTTTGTTTGTGGCAACATCTAAAGGTTTTACTCTTTTCATTTAATAGTTACACTCAAAAGAGAGCTATTCTTCAATTCATGAGTCTTGCTTCCATTCATAATTTATTTGCAGCTTGGTATGAGGAGTCTGTGTTTAACCACCCACATTATTTTTTTTTTTTTTTATTATAAACACCAAAGCCTTAAAATTTCAAAACAGAGTGCCTTTCTTGTAATACGACTGTTTCTTTTCTCTTTTAGTTTCTGTACCTCTTGCACTGTGCTAAGTCTTGTCTTAACATAGCAGGGTAGCAAGTAACTCATATTTACAAGTTCCATGAAATGATGACCATACTTCCTCACAGTTTTTTTCAGAGGGTATGTCACAGTGTCCTTTATTCAAATCCTTTATGTTTTTATTTTTATGTTTGTTATTTTTGGAAGGCATATTTCTCTTCATTATCTACATTACCATTTCTTTAGTTACACACCTCATTAAATTTATTTCCTCCTCTCTACAGATCTCTTTCTGTCTACCTGATACTCAGTTTCTCATAGGTGAAAGCCAATGACTTTATATTAAATATTGGCAAGATAAAAACTCTTTTCTTGTCCTCTGATTCTTTGTCTTTTCTACTTAATTTTGAGTTCAAGAATACTCATTCTTTTTCATGTTGTAAGAGCATCAACTGAAATCCTAAATCCACTATAACCTATGGCAAATCTCTCTACAACTGGAAACATGGCAAGATTTCACCAATATGCTGTAGAATTACATGCCTTGTGAAATGCCACTGTATTATCTTTCACTAATGTTCTGAGCAATATTCACAGCTGCATTTGTTCCTAAACAGTACGGCAATCTCTTAAATTCTATTCCCAAGTAGGATTCCTTCAGTAACAAATGAAGTGTGCTACTGGACTTTTAATACCTAATTATGACATTTAGTAAACTTATTTCCCATCAAAATAAAGTGTTGAAGGAAATCATCTTTGATGCTGTACTTTGATGATCTTAGTGCGTTTATTGGACCCGATCAGATTACTTATATCCTCAAAATACTAAGCTGGTATCAGTTTTTCCAGGAGTAAGAAAATCGGCTATGCTTGTATTGGACAAAAATTTCCAATGATATCACTCATTATTGAGGTAGAGAGATATGAGAAAACCTATAGTTTTGCAGTCCTGCAAAGTAATGGCTCTACAGTTTTCTTGGGTCACTAAGGGGAGAGAGAGATATTCTCAAATCTCTGTGACATTTCAGTATCTTCTTCAGTATCTTTACAAGGAAGCTTTATGTTTATGCAGAAAAATTCTTTAAAAGTTTAAAAATCAAAAGAAATTAATTGTGATTACTCCTGGATACTTACAGGGGTCTGCAGCCTGATAAAGTACATTTTAAATGTCAACTATTAAAAACAAGGCTGTGTGGTTTTTTAAATAAATAAAACAGTTACATTCAGCTGTGCTTTCTAGAGCAACTTGTACAATCTGTGGTTACACGCATTGAAAGATCAGGAATACAGAAAGCATAATTAAAGACTAAAGTTATAATTTAAAAGCAAAAGAAGCACTGAGATAAGAGAGAAATACATTATAAATAATATCAAATGATATTAATTTTCTCACAGCTTTATACAGCACAATTTGGGGTTGGTCCTTAGCTCTTTTTTCACTTTCCCTCTCAGAGGAGCAAAGAACACAGGACACAAAAGGCACTAAAAGCAGTTGACATCAGCTTCCTGCTGACCTTTTGACATATAAGAAGTTTCATATTCACATTCTTCCCTTGCTGCAAATGTGTATTTCCCATTGGAATTAAGAGGAGATACACATACATGTCAAAGAGAGAGTATGTTTCAGAAGCCAAATTTGAGATAGTCCTATCTGGAAGACCTATTTACTAGCTCTAGTTTCCCTTATGCATAATTCTTGCAGGTGATACTGTAGCTACTGATTTTCTACCAGATAGGAAATCATTAACAGCTCATTTTCTAATTAATTTCCTGATTTGGATAATTTCTTTCATTTTCATCCACCTCCTGCTTATCTCCTTTGTACTTAAAATGCTAATTTCCCTTTCAAATCAAGTTCTGCTGAAGTCAGCACCAATCTAAACAAATGGAGTTCTTTTAAACAATGTATTCTCTGTAGAATCAAATCTGATTTTCCTGAAATGTCAAGACAGCTAATTTCTTTATCTATGTAATTTTGTAATGCATTTCTCATCTAAGACTTTTTCTTCAACATTTTGGCAGTAGTCATTGATAGCCACAAATAAAGAGAATGTTTTTATCTGTAACTACTGACATATTTCCCCTTTTGATTTTCTGATATATTTCCCCTTTTAGAATTTCAAAGTTGTTCAAGAGAATCTAAACTAGTATGTTGTTTTGTTCTTTTTTTCAATTTGGATTTCTTCTCTTTCTAAAAAGATTGCTAATGTAACACTTCTTTCTGCTAATCCAAAAGTCATCATTCAAACTCACTTTGCAATGAAGAAAGGAAACTTGCCTGCAGGAACCTTTTATTGATTTAGCAGAAGGGGGTTTTTTTGTCATTAAGTTGCTTAATTATATTCTTAGTCTGATGAGAAAAAAACCAAAAACCAAAAAACACCCAAGAGCCTGTAAACACATATTTCTTAAAGGTATTGGTCAGTGAAGATGATATTTATGACACACTTAAATTACATTTAGTGGATGGTTCAGATTGCAGGCTTGATTCAGATTTTTTTTACCCCCTATCATTAAAAATGACATTGGGAACTTTACTCATCCAAGGTTTAATTTCAGCTGTATCTGGATGTTTTTCCCTGTTTAATTTTTGGTGCTTATTTAAAATGCCCAGCAAACTATGGATGAGTTTCAAGAGAAAATGTCTGTTCCTCCAAGCTTTATGTTTTACTATAAAGAAAAAAGAACCTGCAGGTTTTTTCCAGTATTCTTCTAATTGCTTTACTGAATGAAAACTGTGCAAAAAGAATGTTTAAGATTAATCTTTAAAGATCCATAGTGTTGGTATACCAGAACCTGTTGTCTTACTCCCTAAAATTAAATGGTCTGCTCCAACATCTAGCATAACTTTCCAAAATAAGTTTTGCATATACATAAATCTTACCTGTATTTGTCTTCAGCTACCAAGAGCTAATGCTACTCAGATTTCTTCTCATCTTTTTTAGCACACTGTCCATTTTGTAGTCTTTTAGATGCTTGCTATGTTATGTTACTCTAAGATATAATTTCAGTGCCTGTAACTAACTGTGCATACCTCAAGTTATTTTTCATATGCCAGATGTTTCAGTGTCTATTAATGAAATATAAACACTTGCATATTGTGATCTAATTTGGATAAACAGCTGCCATTTTCAATACCTCTTAATACTTTCCTCACAGTCTTTTTTCTTAGTTTTCACATTGTGGCTTCTGTCTGGAGTGTCTTGCAACATTTCACAAGGCAAATATATGTTTATGGGCATAGCTGAAAATTATACCAATTAGTACATTATGCTTGTTTTTCCTGACAAAAATGTAACTCATTTTTTTATAAATTAGATAGTCTTTGTTTTCTTTGTTCCTCTGTAGTAAAGCAACATATCCCTGGTTACTTGTGATACTCATGTCTTCCTCCTCAGTCTGCTTAAGATAAAATTAAAAGACTAATAGTGTTTTTAGGCTAATATATACTTAGGATGGATCTAGTATCTTTTAAATTAATACAAAGAAATTTCAAGTACTTATACAGACATTATTCTTTTTCACATTTGCAAAATATATTCCAACTTTAGCATGCAAACTTGTATCTGCCTTCAAATTATCCACACAAGTTTTCTTGACACAATCAGACTTTTTGGGGGTTATTTTGGGTTTTTTTTGGTCATCATGGATATTTAATAAACCAAAGTCAAACTATACATTCTTGAGAAAAATGTTGCAGCAAGAGCTATGGGTGAAAATCAATACTGGGTTTTTTTTCGTGTTCAAAGAAAAAAGGAAAGAAAAATAAATAGACACATCAACAAAGCTGGTAGAAAGGGTATACACAGATGATCACACCTCATGTTTGAAATCAGACATGGGCCTGAAGTGCATTGCTCAGATCCAGATTGGAATTTCATCAAAGTACAAGGTTATACCTATGGCTCAATGCAGGTACAGGGAATAGGGCTAAAGGTTGGCTCTGTTAGTACATAAGCTTCTGGTTTTATCTTGCATTTTGCTTAGAAACATCTTAGGGTTTTTTGCATTCAAATTACTTGAACAACAAAAAGTTACTACCCCCTTCTATAGAGATTTCTCTTTAAGGCCTACTTTTACTTTCCAGAGAATCAGTGCATTTACTCTTACTCATAAAGAAAATCTTAAAATATTTTAAAGGCAGCTGCTTACCAGATACATAAGTCTACTTCCTCTGCTTGAATTTTTTAGAGAAAAAATAACATGACATATAATTCAGCTTTGCTCACTCACTGCATGGAGTGCCAAACGCCAAAGACATTTAGCAGAGGAGGACAGTTTCAGCCTTTTCTCCTGAACCCACAGAACTGTCAAAACCAGTCATGTACATAATATGATTGTACTGCAGTATTTCAAGACACTAGTATTTTTTTCCTTGTAGCCTGGAATAGATTTTTAAGACATACGTTATTATTTTATTACTTAAAGCAGTGACAATAAGAGGCTAGCAACCAAGGCATCACCAGTTTAAGCAGAGAAGTTATTTGAACATGATTTATTAATGAAATTTTACCAGTCTCTAATTCTTTTAGATATTTAAACTCTTTCCATTTCATTGTACTTCAAGATGTTTATAGTATTCATGAAATAATCTTCACTAGATCCAATATGTCAGGAAATAGTTATATGTGTTATGTCGCAAAAAAAAAAAAATCCATGAGACACAAAGAAATTAATACTTCCAAAAGTCTTTCAAGCCTAAAGTAACAGCTGAGTCTTTACTGGTTTTTCTCTACCGCCACCCCCCAAAAAAAAACCAAAACCCACAAACAAAACTAAAACATCAAAGCTGACTAGGAACCTAAATATCCTTCAAATCTGATTAACATCTTCATCTCTTCCATAACTATAAAACAACTAATACCATTGACTTGAATGCTCACTGCAACTCATGGTGCATATTTGCTTTGTGTTCATCAGTCTAGTAGATGGAGTCTTTAAAAATGAGTAGTAATCCCTCACAGAGTGCTCAGAGGGATGCCTGCTAAAAAGAGGAGTGTTTTTTCCTAATTTGACTGAGAAATAAGTGAAATGATAGTAGCAGATAGGCCTTAAAAATGTTCAGCTTGAACGGAACATTTGTATTCATGTATCACAAATTTCTGTTTAAAAAGTAGATGTCCTATAAAGTACAGGAAAATAGCTAGCTGAAACATGATGTAAGTCTCGGAAAATAATGATGCCTAAGCATACCTGAGGTGAAAGGCACCCAAATCTGAGGCATCAGTATAGAAAAGAGAATAGAGCAATAGATTGTGAGAGCAGAAAATGAAAGTTATTTAAGAAAAAAAAAAAAAGAGAGAAAACAAACAACTTGTCAGGGAACTAAGTTTTCTATTCTGTTTACTGTTGCTAAAAAGCAAAATTCACCAACTTGAGCAGCTAGTGATTAGTGGTGATTAAGCAGAGCAGCTAATGAAGCAGGAGTGGTAGTTCTTGCTACAGCATGGCAAGCTTTTGCTTTTGGGCAGGATCCAGGACAGAGCATAGTGGTTATCACAGAGTGAGGTGTCACTGCAGGAGCTGTAACACAGCAAGCTGCTGTGGCAGGTACCTCAAAGAGGATACTGAGTATTTAAATATTTTTTAACGAGCTTTAAATAAATTTTGTTCTTGTACATTGGGGAATTAATAATTACATATTAGTCTGTCCATCTCCCTTGTTATCTTTTTCTGTTCTTCAGTAAAGTTCTGTTTTATTGAACTGTTTGATTTGGTATATGTGAGATAGTAGCATACTTTTTTTTGTTACATTTTCCAGGTTTGTGGGTGAGAGCTTCAGCTAGTAGTTACTATTGACCAGTAAAACCTGAAGATGGGGACTGCTGCTGCTAATTTACATTTGACAAAAGGGTTACAAACTTGTGTATCTTTCATGTAGCCACTTTGAAAAGCTTCCTTTTTAAAGTTATTGCATAGCTGAATTCATTATGCCTTAGCTTCCTAAAACAATCAGGTAATAGCAGCGTCCCCTGGACCATCACAGAAGCACGTGGAACATGTTTCCTTACAGTGCAAAGACCAGGTAGATAGGTTTTCCCCATGCCTTGTTCAGGAGAAGCTAAGTGTACCAGATCTGCCCTCTGTCATAAAGACTGAGCATCACTGTTATTTGATAGTCCAATGTCAACATAATTTTTCCCGGCTCTGCTGCAAACATTTCCAGCCCCAATAATTCTGTGATTCTGTGATTCACTGCCTGCAAAGACCAGGCAACTGTCTTCACAACTATGATTTCTGAATTGAATTCGTAATGTCCTAAGTAGTATTACTGTATGCAACCATTTATTGTGTAATTTCTGCGACAAGTATGCTACACCTTGTTTGCTAGAGAGCTATGGACAACCCGTGACACGCACTGCTTCCTAGAACATAAAGCCTACGCATAGCACAAACTTGTCAAAGTCAATATAGGGCCTCTCTGAAATCTGCCCACAATCACTGACTACCCAAACTACTGATTTGGTCAAGAAGGGGAGAGAGGGGAGGGAGGCGAGAGAGGGGAGGGAGGGGAGAAAAAGAATCTGCAACAATTTTAACTGTTTTTGTAACCAGATTTTTGCCTGTATTGCTTTTCTGCTTGTAACCCACAGAGAAGCAAGTTCTTTCAAATAACCATCCATCTTGCCTGTCGCATCTAGAAAGAGAGAAAGCTGCCGCACATGTGCAATAAATCATTAGTTTCAATTAGCTTTGATCAAAAGCTCTGAGATATACTTTTCTGAGATCGCAAGTCTGAAGTTTCCATCTGCTTAATAACAATTTGGAGAAGTGGCAGGCACAGAAGAAGCCAGTATCTACTAAGTGTGTCCTCATCATCCCAGTTATTCAATGTACAAAAGATTCCTATTGCAACTCTAAAGAAGTTGCAATCAGCATTTATTTGTAGTCAGTGTTAGAGAAATTTCTGCCTGAACACAGCAACAGTTTTAAGTTAAAGAAGGGTTTCCAAGAGAATAATTCTCTGGTTTCATCACAGTCCTCCAACAAATGTTACATCAGATTTGTTATTTACTTAGGGCCAAGTAGAATCCAAGGTGATAGCTGAAGTTTGGGGTTTTTTCTTAATGTTTGTTGGGGTTTTTTATTCCCCATCACTCTTAATTCCATGGAATGTAATTTCAACAGAATTACAGTATTATATATAACAGTTTAAAATTGAAACTGAGACACCAATAGTATTGTTAAGAGAAGTGCAATACAATTGCAGCATGTTCTATAAATGCTCTCCAAAGACTATTTAAACCTTCCTTGTTTATTATATCGTATTGTATATTTACCAGTATTGTCATAAATATTTCCTCTCCTGAATGAGAAATCTTTCTAATTTATAAAAAGAGAAGGGACATTGAAATTCAGAATATACACATCTGTCAAATATTAGCAAGCTTTTTCCTCTGTATTTCCTATATCTGATTAGTTAATTAAACAACTCATGCTTCTGAAGTGAACAGCACTGATACCTCACCTGGAATATTATTGCAGATTGATGAAGAATAACTAAGATTGAATCAAGTAATTCAGAATACAGTTTAGTCACTGTGTCATCTCTTTCTCTGCTCAGAATATGGTTGCCAAGATATTGTTGTTTTCTCAAATTTACTCTTAAAAAACACCAGATGTTTTGTACATATAATTATTTGACAGGAGCTTTGTTAATGAGCACTTTGTTTTGACTACTTAGTATCTGAAATTCAGTCTGTTGTGACTGAACACTGGAAGTCTGAATTAGAAAGATACCCATATTTAAAAAGCATGCTTAATCTTAGTCCTGTGCTTAAATTCTACTTAAGAAAAATGGGAGTTCTGTATGCATGATTAACAGAGTGGTGTTTTTTCACTGGACAGCTAGGAATACTTCTATGCAATTTCTTCTTTTTAAAAACTACCTCAGCTGATATTTCCCATAAAGCAACATTACACAGCACTTCCTGGGGAATTTTGCCATGTGATAGAAAAGTCACCCTCAATAGATTTGCTGAACTATGGGGAGTGTCAGAATAACTACAAACTTTCAGAACAAGGACCATAATAGACAATGTGTTATCAGAAGCAGCATAATACATATCTCAATCATATCTCAGCACAAGCTGGCAACATGAAAGCAGATTATCATGTAATTTTCCTAAGAAATTTTTAAAATACAATACAGGATCCCAAAGACCTGACAAAGACAAATAGCTGTGCAAGTATCCTTTGTATTCCTGCTTTGGGTTGTTAGATCTTACAGTTATGTTTGAGGATGATTGACATAACAGCTAATGCACAATGAGGTATATATAATCTTTTACTTGATAGCTATTCCACTTGTCAGCTCTGAGGTGTATAGTTATCAGCACTACTAGTTCAAACACCATACTTATTTGTTAGTCTTCATGGATTTATGTGTTACAGGCCTCCACAAAACAAAATCTGTTATTATATATATTAAAAAAAAAAAAAAAAGAAATATGAACAGATTGATGCAGTTAATTTAAAAGTCTTAAACTTATGCATTACTATTATCTATAGTGGAGCTTTACCAGAGCTACCAGACCTATCTTTCCTACCAGAAAACATGACTGGTGACAAAACAGAATGTAATCGTTACAAAAAAAAGTTAAAGCATCTAGCATTAAGTATTCACAAATTGCATATGTGATTAAAAAGTGATTGCTGAATAATCATCTTGTCTAATAGCTTTAAGCAAATAATTAAATATTAAAGTCTGCCTTGGGTAATCCATAAACATAAACCATACAGACAGACTATTGTTTACATATGGCAATCTGCATCTAAGAATAATCTGGGAAGTACCAGACAGGTGTGGGCCACACAGGCAAATTCTTCACAGACCTCAAAATGTTTCATCAGGGTTATCAGAAATAGGGGTTAGTATTATATTCACAAAGCCTAACGCTGAGACGCTGGCTGTATCTTTGGATTGCCACAACATCATATGTTGAACTAGCATCTATTTTTCATTAGCGAATTCATCCTGTCATGGTAGTTTTCCTTAACAAGAAAGTTCTTACAGAATGGATTTTCAAGATGTAGATTTGCAGTCTCTTGGGCTTTTGTTAAGTTTAGTAACAGACACACTGACAAAACTATGTTTGCATACAACTAGTGCACTTAGTGTCCTTAAAGAATATACTAGAACTCTGTGTATATTTTCATTTAAGTTTCACCACAGGAATGTTGCAAAAGAAGGATGCATCATTTGATGGATATATATACTAAAAAACTGATTTGTTGTTTGTCATTTTGTATATGGTTTACTTTACTGAATGGAAGTGATTCATTAAAAGAAACTACAATTTAAAAATCTGAATACCTGGATAAAGGTGATTTAATATGAAATTACTGAATTCAGAGTCAGAATTGAATATTCTCTTCCAAGTTGTACTACAGACATGACATTAGGGGAAGCAATTTTAACCTAGTATTTTATAAACCTGAAATATCCTGGTTTGGGGAGCACTTCCGTTGTTTCTAGAAATGTACCTTCATAGTATAGCCAATTGGTAGTTGGTTTATGGTCTAGTTTTGGTATGAACATGAGGGTTCACCTATGGCTGAAGCCACTATGTTTTACTTTAGCTGTAAAAAAACATTCATTCCACTGAAGTCAGCAGGAAGTTACCAAGATTATTCCTGTAACAGAAATTGTAAAAGATGAAATCAGGTGGAAAATTATGAAGTAATATTTAAAGCACTATTTAACTATTTCATCATGCCATATACCCTACTCTTCAAATTATGTCCATATTTATGCAAGAAAAGTCTGTTCATCTTGATCTTAGAAAAAAGTTCTAATCTTTACTGATTGTGCCCTGGTTTCTAATAAAGCGGTATTTGAAGTGATGTCTTGGTACTTGTACCAGCTTGCCTTCTGGTGTTCTGCACAAACACATGAAGTAACATGCATCCTCTGGTTTTTTTTCTTAAACCTGAAATACTTTGTCTTACCACTCTCACTGCCATAAATATAAGACCAACAGGAAATCTTATTGCTTTTATTTTTAGCCCTCAGTGTGTGGAATTCTTTCTTGTGGTTTACTGGGACATGACATATCACTTAAGCAACTGCAGGAAAATCTTTGTTCTCAGTGCAGTGTGCCATAACTGAGGTGATTTTAGAGCAGGGGCAGAAGAATAATAGGTTTTCAGACTTTTAAAGAAAATACTGGCATCTGGAAGGTAGGTTCAGATATTGCAGGTGTACATTTAAAGAAAAACTCTTTTTTTTTTTGACTACATAAAAAAAAAATCTAGAAGTGTTCCTACACAGCTCATCTTTTAAAGCACTTGAGCCAAAATCCCAGAGGTATTCAGAGTCATTAGACTGGGTAAGTTCTTCATTATGCTGGTCAGCTTCATTGAGCTGTGGGTCTAAAAGAATCCAAAAGAACTAAAAAAAAAAAAAAAAATCAACTGTAGAGGTAAAATTGGAGAAATTATGCCCAGATAGCATATAAGTCAAATTTTAAATATCATAAGAGTTATACAAAGCCTCTACAAGGGAGTGTACATAGGCCAAACTCTCTGGGCTGTACACAGTAAAGTCTACACAGTATTTTTCATACACACAAGCTCATGAGAATGCTGTAGACAAGGCACCATATGATACAGCAGTGTGACACAGCAAAGCTGGTACAAAAACAGGTAACAAAACTGTCACATTAAAAACTACACCTTCAGTGGGGCATGGAGAGGGACTAAAGGCAGCCTTGAGGATTAGTCTAATGTCTGTATTGTTATATACTTCAAACTTAAACTTCAAACTGTATATTCAAGTGCATGTGGAAAGGAAAGTAAGATTAGTGGTATTTTCTCTTCTATTTTGGTCACAGTCTTCAGATCTTCCTAAATTTCCTGTCCAGAGCTGGTGAAGCAGTCTTGAAGATATGATTTTAGTAAGCATCCCAGTCAGTGAATCGAAGTTCAGGAACACCTAGTCACTGGAATTATTCAGAGCTTCACTGAAGCATCTCTTACACTTGCCTCTTTCAGCCCCTTTAAGGTATTCTCAAGATGGTTAAAGACAGATGGTTGTATTAATTTTTTTTCTTGTTATTAAGGAAAAAATAAAAATCCCAACAGTAAGTAACCATTTGAAAGACAAGTTTCTTCAGATCTAATTCCATTTTTCCTTCTAAACCCTTCTTTCCAGATACCATATTAGTGTTACACGTGTTCTTGCACTGTTCTGAACCTGCATTCTAGATGCCAGTATTTTCTTTCTGTCCTTTCTTCTAAGAGCATGTTTAGTTTGTTTGTTTTCTTTAAGTGTGTAGTATGGAATAAGAATATATACAGTAGTAATATTATAGATAGCTTAGAAATTAAAATGTTCAAGTAAAATGCAGTACTGTCTCTCTCCTGGAAACACTGACAACGTTAGCAGATTTTGATAAGGATGCTGTGATCCTAGTGTAGCAAAATGAGAAAGCAAGCTTAAAGGGAAGTATCTTCTCTTTTTATCAGCAGACCTATGAAAAATCATTTAAAAACTGTTTTGTCAATGTATACTGCTTTTGTTGATAAAAAAATCAATACAGGAAATAATGTAGTTTACTCATAAGTGATTTACTAAGCTATTATATAATAAGCACCAAACTTCTAAAAAATTTTCAGTCTGCACACTTGGTCAGAACTATTTGTATGTGCATTGCTGCTACCTCTTTCTACTTCTCTGGCTTTTAGATAGATAGGTGGCAACTTCTTCCACAAAGACAAATTTACTTGAAATTAATCCAAGCCCATAGCTCTAGCCATGATTTTCTAATGCAAATACAATTTAATACATACTTTATTTTATGACACTGGTATTGCAGAGTGCCCACAGCTGCTGAATCAGTAATCTCAGTGATACTCCAGTTAAATATGCAGTGTGTGCTGTGCAGGCTATAAGTAGAGCAGCACCTTACAAGTATTGACCTGTGAGCATTAATATAGGGAACTGTCAAGACTGATAGAAATAGCTCAAAATGATGCTGCAGAAATATGGAGCTGAGCTATTCCTTTTCTTCACCAGAGCCATTCAGTACTTCCTTTGCATTATAAGGGAATAATCTTCATAATAATCTTCAAAAAGGCCTTCCCTGAGTAAATATTCTAGAACATACATTTTCTTCCTTGTGAATAGCCTAGATCTTTTCCAAGAATATTAAACCACTTGCTGCCTCTGCCAGTCCAGTTTTTGTTACAGAGCAAACTTTTCATATCTCCTTGTAGTAACAAGCTTCAAGATGAGAAACAAAAACTAATGAAGGTTAAAGCAAAAAGAATTCTGATATATTATGCTGGTACCTAAGGTAAAGTTTAAGATAAATATCTGGTTGCTTATGGATTAATCCATTGTCAGAATTGTCAAATCTGCCAAATATGAAATTCCAACAAGTAAAGAAGAAACAATGTTTTCTCCATCTCGGTGTTCTCCTGTTTTGAAACTATAGTACCTAAAAAAATCTGCTTCATCTTAAAACTACTTTCCAAACCAAAAGGCTGAAAGAGTGATGATGAAGAAATGAGGAAAGTCAAGTGCACAAGTAAAGCACAATTTCCATGTGACCCATTTCAAGGATCTGTAGATTTGCAACTCAGTCATCAGGTTATGCTTTAGAAAACTGAGATTCAACTTCACATTTGTTAAATATCATTTCTGCAACCCTGAACCCCTTCTCCATGTTGCCTTTTCCCACATGCTGCCACATGCACAGTAATACAGGTTTTTCCACCCAACCATTGCCAGGTGTATTTCTGCAGTTACTCCTTAACACCTAATTGTTAGCAGCTGATCAATACCTTCATACAAGGATATGCATTTCTTATACATTTTTGTTATTTGTTTATTCAAGTAATTGTCTCTGATATTGAAAATTTAAACATCTAAGTAACCTCATAAAACTTCTGGCTGAGATAATTGAAATTACTGATGAGATCAAAAATGTAATTATTTGGTATTTAATTTCAGTACTTCCTTATGTCAGTTTTAATTGAGTTAGCTGTGTTGGACATCATTTGCTTTATTACTAACCCTTTTATCTGTCTCAGTCGTGCTTTTTGTTACTTATACAATTTATCTCCTTACAAAATTTACTTATATAATATACTCTTTACTAATACAATTTATTTATTTACTTGTACAGTCTTAATATTCTTCCTACTCCTATCATGGTAATCTGACTTAATGGACTACTTAGTTCTGTATTTTTCCACCCTCATTCTTAAAAACTTGAGGTACAATGCTCATGTCAGTAGAGAAGATAGGACTTGCATAACATTCTATTTTGTTTTCTACTATTTTTGTAACTTCTGTTGCTACAGATGTCTTGAGCTAGCCCATGTTTAAATGGATATTGTTGAGCTATACGCACTGACAGTTTTTCCTATTGCATTAGGAAAAATGGAAACTGACAAATGCATAAGCCTTTCTGATGTATGAGTAGTTGACATTATTTATTCTAGTACACTTTACAATTCAAGATTAAAAAACAAGAAGTAGGTATCTATATTGATCCACCCCTCACATTCAGAAATTGCTCTAGGTTTCACTTTGTTCTTAATCTTGACTTTTTTTTTCCCCTCATTTTCACAACTTGCCATGGTTTCATTTGTCCTATTTCTTAACAAAGCATTACATTAATCTCTTATAGCATTTTTTTAATATATTCTTGCAGTATGTTTGGCCGTGACACAAATGGATCCAAAGAGACTGTTATTCCCTGAATCACTGTTCTTCTCAGTTCTCAGAATCCAGCTGAGCAGGGTTCTGCGACTACCGCAGCATATGTCTGATGATGGGTATCTTTCTCCTTTGTTCTGCAGTTGTGTTCCATTTCTTCCACGCCACTCTCCTGCCTGTTTTACAACCTTCATTTTTACCTTGCAAATTTTAGTTTTCACTGTTTTCCTGTACCTTGTTTGGGCAACTATGCCCAAACTATGTCTCACTTTGCATCATGATGGATACTTATTATCCTTACCAGCGTTACAAAGTGCTTCTTGGTGGATATGCTGTTACCAGTGTTAGTGTTCTAACACTGTCAGGGATTATGTGTTTATCTGGGTCTAAAGTAAAATAATATTATTAACAATATACTTATTTTCTGCTTTTGAGTACAGCAGATCTATGTGTTGGCTATAATTTACCCACATTATCTCTCTCCTCTGCTCCCAGTATATTATCTGTTTTCCTGAAATTCTGGTAAGTACAGATTTCTCTGGTATGCTTCTTTTAAATGACTTTTCCAGTTATTTTAGTGGATCAGTTATTCAGTGGTTCCTCTGCAAAATCCAGTATTTTATCTGTGTTGTATTATTTTATGCTCTAATTTCAGTTACTTTAAAAAGTATCACTGATTCCAGTACTCAGTATTTCAGTATTACGATTTTACCAAGGTTCTGAACACTAATTAAAAATTGAAATATTTTTAACAAATAACAGATAATCTTCATGATTATTCTATGAACATCAACAGTTAATTGAAGTGTCAAATTTGTCTGTGATAACTCAAGATCTCATCTTACAGTTCTCAGAATCCAAAGATTCTGGGAACCCCCAATTCACATTAAGTTAGACCACAGTGGTCTTCACAGAACTTGATGTCCCAAGGTAACCAGACTGGACAGATTTGTAGCCCTAGAACACAAAGTGCTGCAGTTCCCTGCTGCTGTTCTGTAGCATTTTTTTTTTTTTTTTTTCCAAATCTGTTAATACATAGTTTTTAAACCAGTGATAATGCTAGTTATAGTTTGATGGATTAGGCTTTGAGACCGCATTCATTAAATGACTGCTAAGTAGTAATTAAAGTCTAAGTAAGTTTCTTTTCCACAGCACTGGGGATTAGTTGATATTTTTCCACCTCTCTCTCATATATGAATAATTTTTAGAGCAAACATGTTTATACCACTGGTGCTTGAAGAGTGGCTTACTGAATACTAATTGCTAATTCTGATACATAACTAAAATCTCGCTTAAAAGCTTCAACAGCAAAGCAGATTTCTGAACATCTGGCTTCCCCTCAACTGGCAAATAATTTACTATACCACTGACACCCTGAGCTTTCCTCAGTGGGAGAAACTGTTCTAGAAATCAAATAGCTTTTGAAATGCCCAGTATTTCAAAGATATTTGTAACAAATTGCTTCCAGAAAGAATATTTACTTTAACTAGCTTAACTGAAAATTACAAATGTTCAATACTGCCTTTTCTGCCTCTATATAATAACTTTAGCAATGAAAGCAGTATAATGTCAAAATATACTTTAAAGGGAAAAAGAGCAATTGCAAATTCCCTCCTTCATAACTTACCCAAGTAAGCATAAGCAGAGAAATAAATTTTAGTTACTTTTCATAGTGGCACCTAAATATCCCAAATGAAATTAAATTCTCCCTGTAACAGATGTAGACAATCAGAAGAAAAGAAAGTCTGCCCAGAAACAGATTTTCAGTTTAAATAGCTAGAACTTTCTGCAGCATTCAGAATGAGGAAAGAGATTCTGTACTGACAAATGGCATGTGCCTATATATACATTTCTAACCCTGTATGGAGGCATACTGCAGGCAACAATTTCAGCTGAACATACCAGATCAGAAGTATTTCACTATCTTGGAACTGCTGAGGACATAGCTAAAATGATTTGTCTAAGTTTACACGGTATCAAAACAATCAATAAGCCCAGATCTCCTGAACATATCTTCATAATTTTAATAAAATTTCTCCAGATACACAGAATGTTTGCTTAATTGTATGTTTTAGATGTCAATTGCTAAGCCAAATTATTTTAGTGTAAGTCAAGCAGAAACTGTTGTTTTCTTTTCTTCTTGTGCATCTTAGAAGTATGTGTAATGCCTTAGTTCCCAATCAAAAATGAAAACCTCGCTCTCTTACAGAAAAGTTTCATGAATATGAAATATAAAAACTTTAGAAGCATGGTTTACATGTAACATTTTACACCTAAGTTCTTTGGAATTCATGCCTTGTGCAGCATAGGAAGATGTTCTCTCTCACCAAGAATGATACTTACCTACAGTGACCCCTCAGCACCAGTAATTTACTTGGTGGATTATGAGGTAGTTCAGTAGTTTAATGTAGAATTATTTGTAAGATGATTCTTTGCTTCCAGGTTTTCCTACAGTCAGCAAAATGTCTTCCTAAATTGAAGCAGACTCTGTAGAGTCTACTCTGATGCCTAGGAGGGATGTCAGCCAAGTCTGGCCAACTGCTGCCTATAGAAAACTGTGCTTGAATGGAAACTCCCTCAGATCTTCTGCATCTTCCTTCTGCAGCTTTCTTCTTTCACCAGCTATACGGGCAAGTACCTCTATCTGAATTTCAGACTTCTAACTCCCTCCCTTTAACTGCCACCCTCTAGGACCCCTAGAATTTTCTGTGCTTTGAACAGAAAAGTTTGGCAGTAGGGACAGATGTATTTACCTCTCCTTTCAAGGATACTGTGTGACCCAGCAAGCCCTTAAAAGGAATGAACATTTATGTCATAAAGAGTTGAAAAAATACCCAAACATATTTTATCCATTAATTATGGCCCAATTATATCTTAAAAACTTTACCCTATTTTTTCCTTTTGAAAACCGAACATATTATTCCATAATTGTGTTTAATTATGATTTGATCTGATGACTGATTCATGATTTATTACTTGATGATACTTTGCAGCAGTACTTATTTCTGGTTTATTACACAAGAACGTGGTTCCTGGCATTTACAAATTTCATTCACTTTTTCTAATCACCACATCCTATTTCCCAGATGGTTTGAAAGACCATTTTATTATCAGTT
The DNA here is from genome assembly GCA_024611175.1 of Megaceryle torquata. Lineage (NCBI taxonomy): Eukaryota > Metazoa > Chordata > Aves > Coraciiformes > Cerylidae > Megaceryle > Megaceryle torquata. Next base: position 31,796 of record JANIJG010019444.1, read on the forward strand.
CTATCACCTGCCTCACTACTACAGAGACTGAAATGATGCACTTGTTCATCTTCCTCACCTTAGCAGTATATTTTTAGAGAATTATCCTGCTTAATGTGGGCTTGGGCACTGCTATGACTGTTTTCCACAGTACTTCAGTTTTACCCCTTATCCTTTCCATTGGGAACCTGACAGTGAAGTTTGTTCTAACATGCAGGCACCCTGGTGGATTTTTTGCCCATTCTTATGTTTTTTTCTTTCATTTTCACTTTCAGTTGTACATCTTGGATCTTCTACTGTCAGTTCTGTCTATCTAGCTGTCCTCTGCTGTGAGAATTGTTCACATTTGAAGCCTGGCCTTTACTTTAGGACACTCATTCCTGTAATCCTTAACATATAGGTAATGCTGTGTTCATGGCTGGAAGAAATGGATATCCTCATGCTGTCCAAAAAGTTTACTTTTGGAAAATTATCTCATGAAGCTTCCAGTTTTGTAGCATTTATCTATCTCAAGCATTATGTGTTCAAAGAAATAGAATCATAAAATGATAGGGGTTGGAAGGGACCTCTGGAGATCATCAAGTCCCACCCTGCTGCCAATGCAGAAGCACCCAGGAACACATCCAGGTGGGTCTTGAAAGACTCCAGAGAAGGAGACTCCACAGCCTCTCTGAGCAGTCTGTTCCAGTGCTCTGTCACTCTCACAGCAAAAAGGTTTTTCCTCATGTTGAGGTGGAACTTGCTGTGTTTCACCTTGCTACCATTACCTCTCGTCCTATCCCAGGGCACCACTGAAAAGATCCTGGCCCCTTCTACTTGACACCCACCCTTCAGATATTTGTAAACATTAACGAGATCCCTTCTCAGTCTTCCCTTTTCCAGACCAAACAGTCCCAGGGCTCTCAGTCTTTCCTCATGAGAAATGTTCCAGTCCCTTCATCTTTGTAGCTCTCTATTGGACTGTCTCTAGTATTTCTATGTCCCTCTTGAACTGAGGAGACCAGAACTGAATATAGTACTCCAGATATGGTCTCACAGAGTAGAGGGGGAGGAGAAACTCCCTCAACCTGCTGACCATACTCTTCTTCATGCACCCCAGAGTGCATAAATAGTCCAACTGATATGTATTCAAGCTGCCTAGATAAATATATTGATGAACACAGGTATTACACAATCTGTCTCCATATTAACATCACTAGCTTCTGTAGCAATGAGGAGGTAAATATTAATTGTACTGATAATAACAAGGTTTTCATACTTTGCCAAACTATTTTATTAAAACATTGCAAATTAATTCAGCATTATTGTGGGCTAAATACAGCTGCTAGCAAAATTTTCAGGAACATTAGAAACAGATTTTTTACATTCCCAGCAGCTTTTCAGAATGTAGCAGGCTTAGGTAGTCATGTAGTTTTTGCAAATACAATGTCTAGTAACACTGATATTCTAGGTGGAATTTGGCTACAGGCTTGATAGAGAAGGCATTCTGACTGGAATACATTTTTTTTCCCCTGAAGACATACCAAAGTAAGTAATACAATTTCCTTTCAACACCTTGCACTGCTCCCTTTTTTTGTTTTGTTTTGATTATGTTTTTGTGGAATAAGTTCAATTTGAACTACAACTGCTGCAAGGTGTTAACCACTTTCACAAATGGCAAATGTACTTCTATACTCCTGTTGTTAACTGATGTTTGTTTCATTTAGGACTGAATAAGACTTCTAGTGCTTTGCCTTCCTTCTAGAATGGTTTGTATTTATCTCATTGTCAAAATGAATAGATAGCTTTATCGATCTGTCATTCGGTTCTAATTCTTTGGCAGGCCTGAGAACAGCACATACTGTGAATTTCTATAAGAAACAATAATGTTATTTTGATTAAGACACGATAAATTATCCTGCATAGATTAAAATAATTTCTGTTAAAATAGCAGAAGATGGTATAACAGTCCAGTTGCATTACTTTGCTCTTAAATTTCTGCCAATGAGAGGTTTTCAACTTCAGCTTCCAAAATTCTTGAAACTTGGGTGCTTAAATTATATAAGATTTCTAGTTTAATAACTAACTTTCCTATTATTTTATCTCAGTCATTATTGCATAGTAATTTTTTTTATTTTTTATTCTTTAGATATATAATCATCAGGTACATAAGTTTTCTAAATAGCAGAGCAGCATAAGAAATTGCCATGTCATATGAGTTTTGTAATGTTGTTTTCTTTGCTTATTTGTTGTACTGTGCCATTTATCTGTTCTGTAGATTCCTCTTATTTGTTATTATACAAACCTTGTCTGTTTCTGTTGGGTACCTTGAAATACCATTAATTCCCTGATAGTATATTGTGTCAATCGCATTCAGTCAAGACTAAACACAGTGTGCTTTATAAACAGTCCAGTTCTGTTGACATAAGCCATGACATTGCTGAAGAAGTGCCATGATAATAAAAAAGTATCAAAATATAATTCTTCACAAATGACACAATTATATTCCAGTTCCTTTCTACCACTAAAATTTTCTGAGGGATACTATGAAGTTATGCTTTTGTTGTCCATAGTTGTATTTTTCTAATTTCAATTTGAACTAATTATTTAAATTAAAGTTTACAACTTTAGATGTAATTTCAAAAACATGGCCATTTAAAGTGGACATCCTAATTTCTAGTTGATGTTGACATATTTAATATAATCATTTGTTTACAAATGTCCAAACTTTTTTCCCCCTGGATAAAAATTACAGTATTTGGCTTTTAATCCCCATTACTGGTGAAAACAGTTGTGAAAATATCTGAATATTTCTCAGAATGTAGATACAATTCCCTGGAATTTTTCACACAATATTTTTGGAACATTTTTTCCTATTTTAGACAGAAGGAAGCAGGTATGATGGACACAAACAGAGAAAATAAAGATTACGGAAATAAAAGGAGCCACCACGTGAAACTCGATTTAAATCATAGCAAAGAAGGAGTGGAGCTTTTCCCCTTATGTAACCAAAGAGACATCTAGAAACATCTGTTGCAGAAGTCTACAGTCTAGATATAATGAGTGGAGAAGTAGGGGACAACTGTAGGTTACCTTGGAAAGAGCTGCTGAACTATGGAGGCATTATAGAGGGACTGGTGTACTGAAGGAGACTAATTGACTGAGACCATGGAACTGGGTGAGAGCCCATAGATGTAGTCTTTGATTATTAAATGAAAGGACATAGCTGAAACCCAAAGGAAAAGCTACACCTCTTTTCCTGCAGAAATAGAAATTAGAGCTCTGGGTAGAAGGGGTTCAGGACTCATTAACCTACACAGAGGAAAAGCTCCCTAATAATATACACCCTTCTAAACCTTAGGCTTCAAATTTTGTGACTGAATATAGGCACAAAATAATGGGCAGGAATAATGGAATATGAAGCCTGATCAAAGTGAGTACTGTTTGGAACAACTGTAAAGCAAAAAACCAAACAAAAAATCTTTTGTAGGTGCTTATGTATTCCAGTGTCTAGAGACTGCAGAGCATCCACATGTCAAAACAGCAGTCCACTGCTCTTCAAAGCACTTTACATGGAAAAGAGTTTTATCTGCACTAGAAAGGGAAACTGGCAGGAATAGCATTTCTACAGAGAGTACATGTCAACTATAAAATGCACCACTGGTTTAAAATGAAAGATTATATTGTTCTGTATCAATAAATTGATACACATGTCAGCAATTCCATTCATCACAGATATCGTAAAAATGATACAGTGTCTCTCGCTGTTAAAACTCAGCTAGAACAAAAAAGAACGCAATAGGTAATGGCAGAAGAGGCATGAAGAACAGAAAACTTGGAACATTAAAGGGACTCAGAGGATAAAAAAAAACACAAAACACAACAAACAAACCCCACAAACAAACAAAAAACAAAACCACAAACCAACCACTAAGACTGTTGGAAGTTAAAAAAAGAATATCAATGTAAACCAGTTAATGATTAAAGCATGTGCAATCAGACACTGTAAGAAAATAATGTAATTCCTCTGACTGCTGGTAACACTACCCAGGTTTGATAATACATATTAAAAACATATGAACTATGAAGAGGATGGAGTCAAGGAAGACTGAGGGAGAAATTATAGACCTGTCTTTAAAATATTCATCAAATTAATGCAACAGCCTTATATTCACTGTATATCTGTTGATTTTTGTAAGTTTTGAGGAAGTTTGCCTTAATTTTAACAGATAATATATACTTGTATAGAAAAAATAATTACATAGTTAAAATTTAGCTAAAGAGAAAAGTAAAAGTTAATGAAAAATGCTAATAAAATACAGCAGAACTGAACTTTTTCCCAAATAAGGATGTGTTTGACAAAAAAATTCCTCTCCTCTGTATGAAAATGAAGGAAAGATGAAGACTGAGATGCGGAGTGAAGTAGTACTTAGAACACTTACTAAGGATCTGAAATATCCAGGTTTGATCAAGAAACTTGAAGTGAGAAACACAAGTGTCCTGCATGCATACAAGCTAACCATCAGAACAATGACTTTAAAATTTACTTAAAGTAAAAGGGAGTAATTAGCTAGAGTAATTAACTCCAAATACTGAAGAACAAAAAAAAAAAGAAAAGTATTCAACATTAACAGAGCTTTAGTTTTTTCAAAAAAACCCCAGCAAGTGAGAGAGCATGAGACTCATGCTTACTTCTAGAAGTAATAAAAAATGCTGTCATGAGCCCTCTATATATTATTCAGGCAAAATGAAAAGCTAAAAATTGTAAGCAATTTGTTCATGCCTTTGGGGAAATAAAAGTAGTGAATGTAAATAGGCATATTAAATGAGTTTGTGTCCTGCCTGACCTTTGCAAAAGCTCTTACTTAATACCAACTGAGCTGATTATAAAATAAATTAGATTTGTCCAAATACAGTTGCACAGTTTTCAGTTCCATCTAATTATGAACATAAGATTCATTGTTAATAGTGACTGGTGGTAGTAATGCTTCGTCTAAATCAAATCCTCTGTCTTGAGCAAATATGCACCTTATCAAGAGAGCATTCTTGCCCAGAGCTGTTTAGTCTAAGACCTATATCCCACTAACACTTACGCAGGAGATTAACTTCAAGCTTCTGAATAGTCCCATTGTTCATCTGATTTTGTGCTTCATGTCAATGTAATCAAATACATTTACACTTACAAGATAAGGGTCTGCATAAACAAGACAGAAAAAGAGCAAGGGGAAGAAATGGTATTTTCCTCCCTATATAAAGAGGGAGCTGAGAAACCACACAAGGCATTGGGATAAGGTTTTGGGGGAATCATATTTCCAATTAATTCTTGGAAATCAGAATTGGAATCCCAATTAAATTAATGCCTGTAGCAGCCTGCATCTGGTACATGTACTCAGGTTTCCTTTTCAAACCTAGGGTGGAAAAAAATGCTCTCAACTGGCTTTGATACAGAGCTGGGACACCACATGACCATGCACCTGTAATCTAAGGCACCCAGAAAACTTATGGGTATGGCAATGCAAATATATCCTCAGGTAGCTAAGGAAAGAAACTGAGGCATAGTCTAACCCAAATGCCTCTCTTTCCTTTGTGTTCTGATGTTTAGACCCTGGAAATTCAGAGGCTGGTTTTAAATGTGGAATTCTACAGGCATTGCAATACAGAGTAAAGTCATTCTTCTCTGCATTTTTTTTTTCTGTGAAAATCTTCAAATATCACACACACAAAAAAAGTACTAACTTAACAATAAACCCTGGAACTGCAAGGAATGGGACGGTTCCAGTTCAGTCAGTGGAAGTCAAATGCTGAAAGCTTTAGAATATAACTGAATTTTTACCTAAAGTAAAACATTTTCTCAGACAACATTCAATATACTTTCCATCTTATCATAGACAAAGGGTTATAGCAGGAAGCAGGGGCGGGGAGTGGAATCTCCTCATATCTGTTTTAATTGTCTCTAATAAAGGTAGAAGACTGTGCTGCATGTTGGAGTTAAAAAAACTCTTCTGGAAACATACTAGGAACTGTGCTTCTGGTGGACTCAGATTTCTTGAAATTACTTAATAGGAACTGTGAGTGCAATGATGTTAAAGTTAACAGAGCTGTGAATGAAATCAAGCAGCAATCAAATCTCTAAGCAGAAGTACACTGAGGTCTAGATTCCACCCCAGCTGCAGTACCTTACTATTGATTTGCTTCAGACTTAGAAGCACTAAGCTGGTAGAAGACTCCTGGCAAAAGCCCTAGGTGTAAATTAGGCCGTCTGAGTCTGCACCACAGACCGCAAATGACTGCATCACAGCTGGTGATTAACTCACTGTCAAAACCCAGTGGCAAACAGACAAAAAGCAGAAGCTTCCTGCCAAAGGAGAAAAAGAATGGACAGAGTACTAAAGAAGAGATACTTTCTTCATTATGTGTGTATAAGGAATATCACTCACTGGAGGACATATCAATGGGGACATTATTAGGGGCATTAAAAAAAATGTGTGTAAAACATGGCAAAATGTTAGGATTTTCAAGTGGCTTACTTTACAGGACCTCTGTTATAATGGTATTTAATTATGGTCTTTTATATGCTGCTATTTAAAAACTGCTAAACTGTGGCAACAGGTAGTGAAATTCCATTATTATTTCTGAGATGTCTGTTAGGTTTGCTCATTCAAATACTGACAAATAAAGCTAGAAAGCATGTGGCAGGTAAGTCCTTTCTCACAAAGGAAAACAGATGCATAAAAGTTAACAGAGCTAGGACCTGTGGGCCATGCATATCCAGGTGAGGCAGGCTGGTGCTGGCTTGAGCCAGGCAGTGGGGATAGTGTGGCTAGGGCAGGACCAAGGCTGAGCAAGTACTTTTCTCATTGTTCAGACAAAGTTTGTGATTTGCCTCTCTCTTACAGACCCAAATTCAGTGATTTGATGTTACAGCTCAGAGGCGTAAGTGTTCTTCATATGTTCTGGTGCAAAGTCAAGCAGGCTGGTCTAAGCGAACTTTCAGAAACAGGAATGGGATAGATACTATGCCTCACATTCTCAGTCAGTCTTCAAAATGTTTAAATAGAATCTCTTCAATTTTTTTTTCCTACAGGCAAAACTTTGCATATACCAAGTGTACACATTAGTCATGTTTAAGCCTAGTTCAAATTTGATGAAAGTTGGTTTGGAATGTTACCTGTTCCACTTAGTTCAATATACAGAACAAGAAAGAGAGAACATCAAGCTTGAAGGGCAATTATAGAGCAGAGAAGCATCAAACAACATGGTAGTCACTGCAACCTATGATTTAACCGTTTAATGAACAGCCTACAACTTTCTATCTGAGTAGCTATGGTTCCTGTGCATTATCTTTTCTTGAAATCAGACTAACAAAAAGCACGGATTGTGTTTTTCCTAGAAGCAGTTCTAGGTTTTCTAATTTGGAGGCCTGGAGGCATCTGTCACTTTTGGGAGTCCCATAAAGAAATCAAAGAAATACCACTACAGGGCTATTTGCTGTTGAATAATTTACCTGAATTGGAGCTACTTGTCTGTTCTTACTGGCACTGACCCCACCTTTCCTCTTTGCATTCAAGCTGTGTAATACCTAAAGTAGAAGCTAAAAACCTATGTGCCTCCACACAAAATATAAATTAGAAGAACCCTGCAAAGCAGTTAGCCTTACAAAAACAGTAAATAGATTAGTACTATTGAAAATTCCCTTAATGCATACAATTACTGTAAGGAATCTGATTACTTTCACCATATATAACACAGTTGGTAGAGTTTTAAACTTGTAAGAGCAGATTCCCCGGGTAAATGAAGGCACTGAAAATACTGAAAGCTGTTTGTTTCTGTGCACTACAGCAAATACACTTTAAAAGACTTCTATAATTTCTAACAAGGGAATGATATTTTAAGGATAACACATTCCTTTCACAGCCTCGCAGCAAGGGAGAAAAAAACAAAGTGAGAAATTCATAATTATAATATAATCAAAGGTTACATAAACTGCCCTTCAGACATCACATCTATGTGCTAAGCATCCCTTAGAGTTACACTTCAGCCATGTAAAATAAGCTGACGTGAAAATATTGAAATTATTTTTGACTGATTTAAAATAGTGTTAGGAAGTCAAGATGCAGATTTTCTTAAATATTATGTAAATTATAAGATGATATAGTTATTAAGGAAGTGTTTCTTTTTTAAACTTTCATTTTAAATACAACTACTCCCCATTCACAGTTTAATTAGGCTTCCCATATCCGTACATATTCCTAAATGAGGGTTTCTGTTGTTGCTGTTAAATTAGTGGCAGAGTTCTTAGAGCATCACTGACTTGAGACCCTAAACTTTACATGAAATAAACAATGCACTTTATTTCCACAAGTGAAGTCACTGCTAAATTAATAGATTATATGGTACTGCAAACATCTCAGAGTAATTTGGATCCCAGTTCATATTCATGGTATCAAAATGAAATAAATACATTCCATCAGTCCATCATGTGGGTATTAGATTGTAATAATGAGAATGAATAACTGCATACTTTATAGGACATGCTGCTTCAAAATAAACTCAACATGTTACTGTTATGTAGTAAGAATTCTACAAGAATTTTCGCTTTTAAAGGAATGCAACAGTATCCTGAAAACATTATCACATAAGTAAATGTGCACTCGAACCTGGGAAATGATGCTCAAATAGTAGTCAATGAGTATGCTGCAATCAATGCCTTTTAACATGTGAACGAATATTTATATACTAGTATATGGGTCCATAGATTATATACTTTGAGTAAATGCAAACAAACACACTCCATAATATACTAAGAATAAAAAATAACTCACAAGCTTACATATGCAATCTGACACTTCAGCTATCTTAATTGTTTGAGTGATAATTGACATTTCTGCTTCTTAACTCAGAACCTAATTCAGGAGATGACTGGTATCCCAGCTATGTTTGTATTGCAAAGGCTATGTTTATCTATAGGCTCTTGTTTCATCTCTCTGATCTTCAGAGTGATTTAAGCAGATGCTAGATTAATAACAAGTACAAGCTTGAGTGAAATCATGAATTAGGGTCAGGATATGTTATAAAAATTTACACTTATCTTGTCAGAAGACAGAAAAATATTAATAGCCCCTCCAGATTTTTGCATAAGAGCCGAAGGACTTAAAAAAGAAACTTAAAATTTACATCCTAAACAGTGCTGAAGGTTGGGAGGGGGCATACTCCTGAAACTGTACTGAAAAGTCTATCTCATTTCCAGTTCTGTGGTAACATTTATCATTTCAAACAACCTTATTTCATTCCTTTCATCAGGTTGTATTTCTAGTACAGGAAGACATTCAAAAAGAATACAAGGTATCTAAATATGGGCTAATTAGGGTTTATAAAGGTCTAAATTAATAGTGAATTAATGTCTTTGGACATTCCATGCTTGCTACAAATTACACTAATTTAGTACCACTGACATGAAAGTTAATTTTCAAATTTGTATCACAGAGGAAGAGTTACATTTGCAACACATTTAATAGGGAAACAGTGGCAGTACACTTTATTATAGCAGTATTACATATTTTGTTCCCTTTTGGGTCTGACAGAATGCTTCTCTTAAGTGTGGCCTTATGAAAGCCACTAAGAAAGGATTTCTCCTATATTTTGTCAGAATTGTACTTTGGCTCTTTTTCTCTCCTTGTCCTACTGTATGTAGGAGAAATTGCATCCCAGTTATACTGGCTGTAATAATTTTTTAGCTGTCTTGAAAGACTGAAAGGGTGAAGTTTACAGTCAATGCAAGTTACAATTTCGTATTTTGGCATAACTTTAGAATCGTTTTCCAATATAAACTAATTTAATTCAAGGCACTACATTACAGCTGGGGGGGCAGGGATTAGAATTTCTTTTTGACAGTCTTTGATGCAACATGTTAAACATTTTAGCGTTTGTTTTTTTAACTTTGCTCTTAGTTTAGTAATGTAATTGTAACATACATTGAAAATATATTCCTGTACCAACTATCATACTTCTCCAGTGAGAAAACATCCATCATTTCATTCTAATATCAGGTATTTTCATATGCAGTATGAATACTTTCTTAATTTACTTGGCTAAAATCTGTTACTATACTGAACTGAACTATACTATACTACATTTTAACCTAAGCAGTTAAAAACTGAAGTTGTCTGAAGTAACTGAATCAGTCTCCCGGCATGACTTTTCCATGCCATCACTACATCATGGATACGGATCTGTAGAGGTCTGCTGCCTCTCCTGTTCTCTAAATACAACTGCATGGCCCGTTCTGAGCCTGGTAAAACAAAGATATTCTAGCACGATGAAACAGAGAAAAATAGCAAAATCGTACAGTATTTACTAACATTCAGAACCACAACCGAAGTACATTCGGATAGCAGCACTCACCTACGTAGTGTGATGTGAATCGTTATGATCTCCCAAAAGAGGGTCTCTCTGCGCGGCGGCGGCCGTAGCTGATGAAATCCTGGGCAATTTCCCCCCAGGAGACGAGAGCAAATCCCGCTCGTGTGGGCCCCGCCTGAGGCCAAAGCCGTTCGCAGATGATCGAGGACTGTCCCTCCCAAAGCCACCTCTGCCCTAGGGAAGTTGGGTGGCATAAAGTTTCAGGGTCGGGGAGGCCTCTTACTAGCAGCGTCATTCGATCGTGGTGACCCTTCAGCAGCGTCGGCTAGGGTCAGGGAGGTACCAGCCGCCGTTCGTGCGTCAATTGAAGGCAAGCCTCTTTCTGCACCTTTGCGGTTAATTGGTCTAATCCCTAAGTGGGGATGGCCACTGGATCCCCCCTTTCTAAGGGGCCAGCCCTCCTGCCCGATACGCCGCTCGCTAGGCCACAGACCAAAGTGCCTGCTTATCATCCACAGTCAGAAACACACCAGGGCCACAATGCCCCCGGGGCTTCATCCCCGTTAAACTTTATCCTGCCTCCCCCGGCGAGCGACTCTTCGCACGTACTCAGGCTCCGATTCCCGAAGGAGCCGGCTGTATTTGTGTCACTTTGCCAGTTCCGTCGCACTATGGGATATTTCTTTAGTTACGCCCGCCGGCCCGTCCTCGTTGCTCCCATCGTACAGGAACTCGCCTTTAATGAGGAGTCGAGGTTGAGAAGCAAGGTTATCTCTGGGCCTCGTCTCGCGGCCGCTGTTCCCGCCCGGCCTCCAGCTCGGCTTGCGAGCTCAGAGCCACTTCCTGTAGCGCCTCATTCGTTTTACTCTCAGTTAGGGCCCCCAACACATTTCTCTTGCTGTGCTGACACAGCCTTTCAAAGCTTCAACCTTCTTTCCTTTGCTGAGCCCTTCATCTGTTCTGCAACAACTAAGGAAGTTGCCAAATTACCTCCGCCCAGCCCTGCCCCGCCCCTCTGAAATCAGGCAGGCTTTACAGCTTTTCAATGCCTCTAATGAGGGGGAGCAGTCAAGATCGGGATGAACCCAGGTGGCCGTGATCATCTGCCAGAGGGCTCGACGCAGCCGATATCCTTTCTACGTTCCTCTCGCTCTCAGAGAATCCTGCCCGTGACACCAATTCAAATGTCTCTCCCCGCTCAGTGGACAACGAGGGAGATGAATCGTTACGATCCCCTGGCAGAGGCTCTCTTTGCGCGGCAGGGCCACGACAGTAACTAGAAGGTAATTTTCTTTTAATTTACTTTAAGGCACAACTAAGTATCATGGAGAAGAAAGGAAAAGTGAGTAGAAAGAGGAGGAAATGAAAAGATTAAAAGACGGGGGGGAGGGGAGAGGAGAGATTAAGACATAAAGATCTCCCCAGCTTTGGATCCAACGACGTCTCACGGGACAATCCACATCTTGAGTTCTTCGGTGGTAGGTGCATACCGATCAATATTTTACTGTCTCTTTATACCCTTGTGCTGTGGGTGGCATCCCCAATTTCCACAGGAAGCTTCGAGAGGCGGTGCTGATTTGTATGAGCCCCTTCTGGCTTAGTGCCCTTGGTGCAGTCCCGCGGGTTAGCAGAAGAAATTAACCGAAGGAAAAGACTCTGTCCTGCCTACGAAGACGTTCTCTCTTCCTGTTGTTAATTTAGATGCAAGGTGCCAAAACCAGACAAAACTGCACATCAGTATATTAGCAGAACTAGAGACAAAACTGTAGGGAGGGATTTGAAAGAAAATGTTACCCAGCTTTCATTTTCTGCTGTAATGTGTACAAAACAATCAGTGACTAATCTTCCAAAATGCCCCATTAACTAAGGGACCAACAAAATATTATATATTAAAAAAAAAGTTTTCCATTCACTTTCTCTCAAGAAGGAGATGGATCAAACCCCATCATATCCATGGGATGAAGAATTACATTTCAATCAGAATAATGTCTAAAGCATCTTATTTGGAGTAGAGATGCTATCTAACCACTACATACCATGAATATAATTTGTCTCTTCTGTTGATACATCTCACAAGTATACGCTTCCCAAAATATGCTGAGGTTCTGCTGGAATCTCCTTAGATAGCAATAGCTTAAAAACTTGGCAACACTGATGTGTCTTTCACTCCCTCTTTGCTACCGAGTTATTCCTCTGTTCCACTGTTCTCAGTTTTAAAGATTAGCTTGCACCAAATACAGATGCAAACTATATTTATATAATAGGTTAGGAATATTTTTATACATTTTATTTCAGAGTTGTTTTCCTTAGCTGCTTTTACCTTTTCCCACCATGACACAAATAGGAGACATGAAATCAAATTAGACATCAAATTAGATTTGGAATCTGTAGAAATATTTTATTACTGTTATTCAACTCTGAACATATGCTACTCTTGTAATGATTGCATGTCTTATGTTTACATTTACCTTGTACTGAAGCTATATTCAATATAACAAAGTATTTGTATTCCTAAGAAATACAAGGCTTATGAAGTTATACCATGAAATGGAAGAGTGACAATTTGGAATTTTTCTCTGAATGGCTAAAGGGCTGTTCAGGATTTTTTTGCAAATGGGAATAAGTGTTCTTAAGAAAATGATCAGGGAGTGATAAGAAAGGAAAAAAAAGAAAAAAAAAAAAAAAACCCAAAAAAAAAACCCACCACCAAAAAGCCCACAAGCCACTTGCATTGTATAGGATTTTTCATCCTCTTCTGTACTGTCCCAGTGCCCATTTCTCTGAATAAAAAATACAGGAAGTGTGCTGAAAGCCACAATAACTCTTTCTTCTGGAATTACTGTAATACTAAATCTGAAGATTTCTGTAACATTATGACCACTCCAAAGATGCTCTATATTTTCTTTGAATGTCTATCTTTTGCAGTCCTTTAAGTACATGTGAGTGTTAGCCTTTGTTGAAGAAAACTACAATTTAAAAAATCTTTTTCCTAGCTGACAAAGGCATGACCTAAAGACTTTGACCCAAAGGTAACTTCGTGTTCCAAAAATTCTTTACTAGACAAATCTTCTACTAGATTCTACATTTTACTTTGTGTGTTTGTTTCATATGCTCCATTCATATGAAGTGGCATTCTAATTGCCAAGACTCTATAGGAAGATATATCTAGCTTTAGTTAATATCAAGTTTTTTAGTTAATTTCACTGTAGTATTTTGGATATAAATCTGATTTCTATCTGTCTAAATAAATAAACTCCATGGAATTAGGTAAATTGGAGAAATCTGGCATCCTGGCAAGAGAATCAAAAAACCCCAGAACAGTCTTGCATCTTTAAACTTTGTAGTCCTCCACAACTTAATGGTGTATGTTCTCTTGCTATTAAGATACAGTGTGCAAGTGTCTGAAAAGATATGAATAAAATTCTTTTCCTGAGAGATCAGAAACTGTTATAATACTTTTAATGAAAGATTGGATGAGGATAATCAATACAACATGAGAGTCTAAAAATACAATCTGCTGGGAGAAAGCCAACAGCACATTTCAAGATTTAGCTGTCACATATATCATGGGATAGATTGTCACATTTATTTGTAGAAAGTAATATAATACTTCCTGCTAACAGGAAACAATTTTAATATAATGTTATAATATAGTGTAAAAGGACTTCAGTGTTTCATATACAGCCTATTAAGAATATTGTTTTGGTGTTTTGAGATATGGTTAGGTATGACAATTGAAACGCACTTTTATTGTTGTAACATTTCTGTGTTCCGCCCCTTGGAGAAACATAAGAACACACCCCGATATTTTTTTTTTCCTTTTGTGTGTGTGTGTGTGTGTGTGTGTGTGTAAATTTGTTTTCCACTGACTGACAAAGCAATTCAAATGTCAAGCAAGTGGAACTGCATTTCTGAGGTGCAAATACAGATAGATGTGCTAGCATCTTAAACGAAACAATTTTTGCAGCCCAGTAAGCTTAATAACAGCCATTAAAGATCCTTAAGATTTGTTTCTGAGGTAGTAAATTAGAATTTGCACAACAGGAATACTTTTCAAGACAGTTGTGCCTAATGCTTATGCAGCTAAAAACTCCATTAGTAAGACATCAGTAGTTCTTAACATCTTAACATGAAACAAATGGATATTTTAAATGAAAAGCCTTGACTCTTTTCTTTTGTAACTCAAAAATGACATGGATTCAGGAAAGTTAATTTATTTCCTGTTAGGTTTTCTAATTAGAAATTGCTTGTCTAAAATAAAATTTCAAGTACATTTTGCCCAATATTTTATCTGCTGCTGTAGTATATGTAGGTGTTTCTTCCACAGAACAAGGAAACTTTTATATACTTTAGTGTGAGAATCAGAGAATGATGACCTTCTTTTATGTAATCTGAAATGATTAAGATTTCACAGATTTGTCACACCAACAAAACATTAAAAGGAAGGCTAACCAGCAAACCTCAAATGCTAATAGAGGAAAAAGTGAAAGAATGTTCAGTAAAAGTGAAAATCTAACAGAAGTTGTAAGTATAGAGAATGAGAAATTAGAGGGTTAGAGGTTTTTTATTGCTTGCATTTTTTTGACAGTTTTTTTTTTTCCTGTACATATAATCTCTTTGCTTTGAAAAAAAAAAATCCTGAAAGCCATTTTTTGAGGTGCCTTTCATAGCCTTTATGAGTCAATAAAGCTTTGTAAAGGTTCTTCTATATTTCCTTTATCTGAAGAGGTGTGTGAATTAAAGCATTCTTTGAGGATGAAGGTGGAAGGGAAGAGGAAACATAGGATGAATTCAGAGTCCTTCATTCAGTTCAGTTTGTTTGAGACTTTTTAGCTGGTGCTAAATACATTAATGATGACAGTTGCATTAAACAATCTCTCTGTAATGGGCCCCTATTTTTCTGTAATGGGCCACTCTGCTTTCTTAGGCATGTGTATTGTATTTCCTCTGCATGGCTAGAAATACAGTAGCTAGGAGCTTATTACCATCTGCAGAATTTGAGAGAAAATAGTATAAGTAGAAGAGTGACTCAGAAGTTACAAGTTCCTAAAAGTGACCCAAGACTTCTTCATTAAATATCCATGGATGTCTTCAGTAGGCAAGCTTTTTTGTTTTTCTTTTTTTTTTTTTTTTTTTGATCCTCCCCACACACACCATCATACACACATTTTAAATATTTCATCCGAGAACCCCTTGGCTTCCATTTCATTCATTCCTATTCCATTAATTTAATTCGTTTCATTTCCTTCATAGTATCTTATCTGGTAAATTGTTTCTTCTGAGTTTGGTTGTCAAGCATCTTTGAGATTTTCCTCATTCTTCTCACAAATAAGAAGTGTGATTTCTTGATTGTCTTATATTTCTCACTTCTCTGTGCAAAGCTTTACCAATCCACATAATGATCCTCTGCTTAAATCACTACTGGAGTGAACATACAGGAGCACAGAAGTTAGGCATCTCAGCCAGTCACTGAAATCAGATGGGGGGGAAATCAAGATTGTAGATCGTGTATTGAAGCTAATCCTGGAAGTACAGCTGCAAAATACACTCAAACCTATCACCTGTCTGTTCTTCCACATTTTTTAAGGTGGTTCTCTTGCTTGGTTACTTGAGAAATAGATGATTTGGGATCGGAAAGTGCAGTCAGCATAAATGTCTTCACAGACAAAGCTAGGACAGATTCACAGGTTCTTCCAGGACAGGTGCTTGAACTTTTTATTATTTTTTTCCCCCTTTCTTTCCCTCTCATGTTTATTTCACAGATGCCCGGTGGCAGGAGCTGCTTTCAACATGAGAACCAGACTGCTACCAATGTCTTGTAGAAAGCACAAAAATAGAGTCATGGATCCACATACTAGAATCGGCCAAAACTTGCTATTTGAGAGTAGCAAGATCCTGATGCGTGCTGTGCTTCTAAGGCTGACCTGGTTCTCTGTTCTGCTTCATTTCTGTGTGTGCAATTAAGTAGAAGCAATCATCTCCCAAGTTCACATGCTCAGAGAAGTTCAGTTCTTACATACACTGGTAGATGAATGAAATATGAGGAAGATACAGAAAGTTTCAGGCTTTAAATTAAATATAACACAGCAGAAGGAACAAATACTAAAAGGGGGAGATTTCTAGAACAATTTGAACAATTCTTATGATATTTATACCTATACTTCATGTAAATAGATATATTCATTATACTCCTTTTAGTAGCATTATTTTTAAATCAAAGCAAAACATCCTCCTAAAAACAAGTAATTGACTACTCATCGATCTGTCAATCTGTGTCTAGCAAACATAGAAAGGTCATTATATAACCTAGCCTTGACCATTAAGAATGAGGTGGATAAGACTCCTTCTCCAACATGATAATTCTTTGGGATGGTGCAGTTTAGGCCCAGCTGGTGACTGAGCAGCATGCAGCCACTCACTCACTGCTCCTCCAAGTCCCCTACCCCTCTGATGGGATGGGAGGGAGAATTGGGAGAAAAAGGCAAAACCCCGTGGGCTGAAATAAGGAAAGTTTAATAGAAACATGGAGAAGAAACAACAGTAATAACAGCAATACTAATTAAATAATATATAAAGCAAGTGATACACAACTCAATGCTCACCATCCATCTAGAACCCGCATGCTCAAAACCCTCACACTTGAGGGAGGGCTTGAGGCCTCACTTCAAGGGAGGGCATGATATCAGTATGGTATCAAATACCCTACTGGATGGTTTGGTTGGCTATCCTGGATGTGGCCCCTCCCAGCTTCTTGTGAAAATGAATCCTATTCTAGCCAAATATATATAAGCTATAAACTGGTCTCTATTCCAGGAATTAACAATGCTAGAGCTAAATAAAAAGTTTATTGGTCAGGCAGGTGCTGGTTGAGAATATACACTGACATTAGCTTGCTCTGAGTACCTCACACCAGGTCTGTACAAAAAGTCACTGCCTCCATTCTGCATACCTAGTAGGCCGTGGTCTCTCCAAAGCATCTTGTGAAATTGCCCTTCCCCTTCAGGGCCAATGTTTGTCTCCAGGCCAGCATCTGTGAATGTTAGAGACATTATTTTTATCTTTTCTGAATCACCCCATTGATCCACAGTACACTAATGACCGAGAATCAGACTGCACAGTATAGGGTGCTCTTTATGCTACACAGAGTTATTGTCAGAGGAAATAGATTTTAAAGCTGGAAGAAATCATTAGATCATTAACTTGTTTTCACAGTATATCACAAGCATTATATTTCACCCAGTTATCCCCTTAATAGATTTCTGAGATTTAATATTGCTAAAAGGCAATAATTCTTTTGGAGGAAGCCCCACTGTTTCAGTTGTAAAGATCTTTGTAATATAGATAGTCTCTGCATGGTTCTATTCAGTTTTGCAGTTAGGAAGACTATTTTTCTCACCACAGTTCAGAAGTTCTAATTCACACAGAGCATACAGCCATAGATGCTAATAAAACCTGAAAGGACATTAATAAGTTGACATATTATTTAAACTGTCACTGGTTGTCTTTCAAACAATATATTCTAACTCAATTAGAAGTTACAAAAAGTATTACTAGTTCAACATTTTCTTTATAATGTGGAATAACCTATTAAATTGTCATAATAGTTTCTTTGGCTGTTAAAGCATAAACAGCTGGGACTTGTGTTCTTCTTACTAAGAGAAATCGAGACATAGTCTGTGTTCATTTCCTGTTGCAACTATTTAAATATAGCCTAAATAAGCAGTAATCATTTTTATCTCTAGCCACTTTAGTAGCAAGGAAGTAATGTTAAACCATATGTTCACAGCTAGGACATTGAGAGAAGGAGCTGCCTCTATCAGCAGTTTGTGTTTCAGCTGCACTTGCTCTGTATTTTGCCACCTTGCTGGGTGAAGGGAACGAATGTAGAGAGTAGTCATCCAAAGACAGTGAACAGCTGACTAAGCATTAAGTTTAATGAGAGCATTGAGAGCTACCAGGAGCTGCAGGATAAGGAAAATAGCACAGATGAACCCAGCAACTTACCTTCTAAGTGTGACAGTAAATTGGAGAGAAACTCGGGAAGCAGGTAGGCCCCATGCATTGAAAGAGAAGCAAAAAGGAAAAGACTTGAATGATTTAGTTTCAGGTCATGACTTTCAAGGTGAATGGCTTTTCTTTCTGTTTGCCTTTCACAGAAAATAGGTCATGACACAGGTGAAGGTGAATTCTATATTTATGGTTATAAATGTAGCTTGTATTTAAAAAGTACTGAACTAGTGCTAGAGTTGTAATTCTGTCATTTTTAGTGCATTCTTTAAAAAAAAGAGGTGGATTCCAGTTTGGTTTTCCTCCTGATATCCTTCCCTCTGTCTTGTCTGAAAACTGCATCATGCAGAACCCTATTACTGAGCCAGTGGAGTAACTGTGCAGTCTGCTGCCATTTGAGTTAGAGAGGTTACAGAGGTTTTCAAGGGAATTAATTTGGGGTATTTTACTTCAAGTATGAAAAAGAGAAGGTGTGTGGATGAATGTAAGCTTCCTCCTATTTTACAGTGTGTGCTCTTTTTCTAAATGGTTTCCATCCTGTCTCTTTTAATTTGCATTTCTTATCTCAGGATCATTTGCCTTGTCTCTGCAATTTCCAGGTTTTGGATATCTCATTCTGCATCCTCCAACTTCTTGTACATTTTTTATTTACTCACACAGGCTAGTTTGAACATTTGCATATTTGACACATTGCCCTTCTCTCCTGTTCCATACAAACCTTCCCTAAAATTTTTCATCTAATTGTTCACTGATAGTCCTTGTTCTCTACTTTTTCATATTCTTTATTCTGGTTTTATTAAACAAGTATTTCCTTTGCTTCCCTGCACATTTTAATACCTCAGTTCTTTGCAGCCAATCCAGTCCAGGTCTCAGCACTGTCTTCTTTTTCCCACAGCTGGCTTCTGGTTTAGTCTAAGACCTGTTCTTCAATCTACCCTTGCCCTCTTTGATTCACAACAACTAATCCAGATACTTTTTTTTAATCACATTCCTTAGGCCTGAGAGAAGAAAGTCTCCTTAGTCTTTGTCAAGGTATTTAGACTATTCACAAAATTTAGCCTTTCATTGCTGGAAGGGAGATCCTAAGTGGTTCTGTCCTTGAGCGTGTATTTGTCTGGAAAGTATGCAGGGACAGCGTAAAATATGGATAAATGCTGGATACATTAATCAAACCAATGTTCTTCTGCTTATTTTTATTCTTCATGCAGTCTAACACTAACTCTTACACTTGAGAGTGGGGAGGAAATGTTGGATTCTTGCCTGCCATCAAAACCAGGCAGAAGAGATGTATTGCAGTTTCTCTGTAGGACCTTTCATTGAAGTGATAATCTAAGTTCCATTTCAAATGTATTTATAATTATGAAATTATTTTATGGTAAAAAAGTTGTTTTATATTAACAATATTTAATAACATTTTCTGAGTTTCAAATTCCTTGGCATTTGCTTTTTCTTTTTTATGTTCCCTGTTAATCTTAGTATTGCAATCTATAAATTTATAATACACAGAAAACTATTTATTTATTTATTTATTTAGTAGTAGCATGTACTGGCACCAGCTTAAGAGAAATAAATATTAAGGCAAATTGTCTCTATATTATTTTCAGGTAAGTGTAGCTTAATAGTCTATAGCATTGTAACTTCTTATATGTTCTTTATTATGTTTTAGCTCATGAAAGGGATGGAAAGGTCTTTCTTAGGGATTAGAAATGAGAAACAATATAAATTATAACCAAGATTGGCTACTTTAGAAGTGGGTGATGAAAGTCAGAGGGCAAAGTTACAAAAGGCACAAGTAATGCCTTAGAGTGAACTATGCAGGGCAAGTCAGAGAAGGATCGCACTCCACTTGAGCACAAGATAGGAGAGTGAGTTGAAATTCTTTGGAATACAGAAGAGTTTGAGAAGACATGAATTTTTCCCTCTTTTCCATGAATCATCCTTTCTCATATCATGAATCCATGCTAGGTTTTATTTTCTGCTAAATTAGTTTTGAGAGCACAACCTAGACTAGGGCAAACCCCCCAGGGTTTTATGGGGAATACCATTATGAGAAACAGATTCTATATCTTTTACAGAAAGAGGACATCTAAGACAGAGAGGAACAATACTTTAAATAAACTAATTTCTGATCAAGTAGTTTTGCAAGATAAATTGCTGACATACAGTATCTATTGCTCTTTAATTCCTCTCAAAATTTTATTATTGATTGTTATACTTATTTCAGTTGTTACAAACTCAAATCTAATAAATTTAATTTCAAAATGTTCTGAGGAACTTGGTTTTCATGATATAACATAAAAATTGTTTTTTGCACCCACTGACCATGGCAGCTCAGTTCAATCATCTTAATGCCAAGAGGAGGCTTTCTATAAGATGCAAGCGTTGCTTTTCATTGGATATTGTTTTCTGGGGCTGTCCTGGGTTTGGCTAGGATAGGGTTAATTTTCACCGCAGGCTGGGAGAGGAGTCACAGTCAGGATAGATAACAGAACCAGGTGTTGTGTTATTCAGTACCATACTCACAACATGACGGGTACATAAGGGCGGGGGGCAGGCCAGGCAAAGGCTTCTCATTTGGGCAGGTGGTCAGAGCAGTGCCATGCTTCTCTGTTCTTTTGGTATCACTCCTTTTGGGTATTGCTTCACTGCTATTATTGTTGTCATTGTTTGTTGTTTCTCCTGTTGTGCTGTTGTATTAAAATCTCCTTACTTCAACCTGCGGCATTTTGTACCTTTGTCCTCTTCTCCTTCCCATTGGGGGCAGCAGGGAAGGTGAGTGGGTGCTGTGTAGTGCTCAGCTTTCAACTGGGGCTAAACCACAACAGGCTGTTAAATGACTTGTTGTTGCACTAATGTAGAAAGACATCCTTGGAGCTGAAGGCAAATGGTTAAGGCACCTTTAAGTTACCTTTTACATTTTCTAATCCAAAGCTACTCTGCAGGCTGTGACGTGGCAGAAAATTCTGGGAACTCATTCTGTAATGCATCCATTAGGTACTGATATGCTGTGTAAAAGCTCTGGACTCCTGCAGCCCTTTTTCACCTCCAGCCATGTTAGTGGCTCACCAGCTATGCCTCTAGCCAAATTTTCAGGTGCGCATTAGTGGGTTGCCTAGTGGCTGTTTTCCTCACTGCCTGAACCAAGGGAATCCTCTCACAGCCAGAAATAGGACTTTCATAGCTAGTTTGCCTCACATGTCTTTGGTACAATGCTTAGGGTAGTTCAGCTCCTGAAACAGAATTTAATAAATATATATCTTTCTCAAAAATGTCCTTTTTTTCTTTTTTCTCATGAGAGGTTATAAAGTTCTCAAAATTCAATTAATGTTCACCTGTCACAAAGATAAATCAACACCAAATAATCTAGTGGATATAGCCTCCAAATTATGAATTGCTGCTAATTAAGAGCTGTGCAGAAGTCGTGATTCTTTCTCAGAAGACAATCAACAAAGTCTTAAATGAATAGGGGCACAAAGTCTCAGTTCCAAATTGCTTCAGTCTTTGTGTGCAATATATCTTGGTGCAGCCAAGCCTTTGTGGTTACTAGAGCTGAAAAATAAGTTTGAATTTAGTAAGGGTACACAACTCGTAACAACCCAGTCAGGATACATTTAACGTAATCGCTTGGTTGATTCAGTGTAGATGTACTCCTTGGTATGAAAATTGTGCTGTATTGAAGGTGTTGTGTAGTAAGAAAAAAAAAATCTTTTTTCGTACTTTAAGCAAGGATAAAACCTGTATGAAACCACTTGGTTTTAGGAAGAAGTCTGTTAATTTATAGAGATCTGATCAATCTACATAGAAACATTTAGGTAGAAAAAGACCTTTAAGGTCATTGAGTCCAACTACTAACTCAGCACTACTAGGTTCACCACTAAACTGTGCCCCTAAGTGCCACATCTACACATTTTTAGATACCTCCAGGGATTGTGACTCAAACACTTCCTTGGGCAGCCTGATCCAGTGTTTGACAACACTTTCAGTGAGGATATCTTTCTTAATATCCAACCTAAACCTCTTCTGGCGCAAACTGACCCTGTTTGCTCTCATCATACTGCTCTTTAGTTTGGAGAAGAGAGCAACACCCACCTTGCTACCACCTCCTTTCAGATAGTTGTAGAGAGTAATAAGGTCTTTCCTCAGCCTCCTTTCCTCTAAGATATACAGCCCCAGTTTTCTCAGCCGCTGTTCATAAGACTTGTATTCTACACTCTTCACCAGCTTTGTTGCCCTTCTCTGGACCTGCTCTAGCACTTCAATACCCTTCTTGTAGTGAGGTGCCCAAAACTGAATACAGTACTTGGGGTGCAGCCTCAGCACTGCTGAGTACAGGGGGACAGTCACTTCCCTAGTCCTACTAGCCACACAATTTCTGATACAATCCAGGATGCTCTTGGCCTTCTTGACCGCCTGAGTACACTGCTGGGTCATGTTCAGCTGGCTGTCAATCAACAGCCCCATGTCCTTTTCCAACAGGCAGCTTTCCCAAAGCTTCCAGTGTTGCATGGGGTTGCTGTGACCCAGGTGCAGGACCCAGCATTTGGCCTTGATGAACCTCATACCATTGGCCACATCCCGTTGATCCAGCCTGACCAGGTCCCTCTGAAGAGCTTTCCTTCCCTCAAGCAGATAGACACACCTGCTTATCTTGGTGTCTTCTGAAAACTTATTAAGGGTGCACTCAATCACCTCATCAAAATCATTGGTATTAAACAGAACCCACCCCAGTACCGGGGAACACCGCTTGCGACTGGCCACAAATGGGATTTAACTCCATTCACCACAGCTCTGTGGGCCCAGCTGTCCAGCCAGCGTTTTACTCAGCAGAGTGTATGCCCATCCAAGCCACGAGCAGCCATTTTTTATTCATGAGAATGCTGTGGGAAACAGTGTCCAAGGCTTTACTGAAGTCCGGGTAGACAACATCCACAGCCTTTCCCTCATCCACTAGGAGGGTCATCTCATCATAGAAGGAGATCAGGTTAGTCAAGCAGGACCTGCCTTTCATAAACCCATGGTGACTGGGCCTGATCACCTGGCTGTCCTGTGTATGGTGCGTAATTGCATTCATTTGGTCCCTAACCTTCCCTTGGCACCGAGGTCAGGCTGACAGGCCTATAGTTCCCCAGATCCTCCTTCTGGCCCTTCTTGTAGATGGGTGTCACAATAGCTGACCTCCAGTCCACGGGGACCTGCCCAGTTAGCCAGGACTGCTGATAAATGATGAAAAGTGGCGTGGTAAGCACATCTGTCATTTCCTTCAATACTCTTGGGTGTAACCCATCCAGTCCTATAGACTTGTGTATGTTTAAGTGATGTAGCAGGTCACTGACCTTTCCTCTTTGATTATGGAGGTGAAGGATTTCTCCTGGTGAAGGACTCTGGATGCCAGTGACTCCCCATAATCCCATAGCCAGAGTGCAGACACTGATCTTAATTTCCACAGGAGCAGTGGAAGAAGGAGCAGAACACCGCAGAAAGGGGCAGGAGCCAGAAATTTTGTACATACTGTTTTAATGGAATACAATCTGAATGCCAGGTCTTATCATCATTGCAAGTAGAGGAACAGTAGTTCTTTGATTAGATGTTTAAACTATTACATTAACACTAAATTCTTTGTAGGGTGTGTTCCTGTGGCCCACAGACTACACAAATTGTAGTGCAATAAACTGAAGGAACATTTGAGAAATTTAATCTATAAATTGGGTACTAGAGTGGTCACAGGAATATTAAGCATTTGCTGACATTATTTCTTAAAGATAGAAAGCAGAATTTATATATTTGTTTTCTTTTCTTTCTTCAGTCCTGAACATAAAGTTTTCAAACCCTGGCTCCCCAGTCTTTCACATCTCACCTTCTTTTTTGTGCATTCTAAAGATTCTTGTAAGGAGCATAACTCAGTGGTTCTCAAATAAGCATATCCTCTAGCTACACTTGTGGACACAGAAAATTCATGCTAGCTGCCAGCTGACTGATAAACAGCTTGTGGTTTTTCAGAACAGTTCCATGGTAAGCACTAATACCTCTTTAAACTCTTGTGCTTTCCAGTAACTGTTGTTAAAAATCCCCTTGAGTTTTCCTTTTAAAATAATTATATTATCTTCTTACACATTGAGCTACTGTTCTACTCTACATTGATGTAGAACATTCAGCATATGCTTGCATCACTATCTTTACAGTTTGTTTTGGGGAAAAAGGACTATGCTAATGTCTGCCACAAGGTGCATGTTACTATATATAAAGTTCTTTCTGAGAAATATATAGCTTCTAAGACTGCACAGCTATATTGCTTATATTAGAGTAGATCTCTACTGGAAGACTGCCAAAGTAGTCTGATTTCAATTCAATATTATTCCCATTTCAGTCACATTTTACTGCATGGGGAATTTTCCTTCTTTGGTGCCTACAATAGTTGCTTCTGAGAGAAAATATTGGAAGGAGGTTGTAAAAAATGTAGATGAAAACATGACAGTACTTGACCACATCTATCCTTCAGAAAAATTTGGTGGCAGATGCTTCAGAGGTGGAATGGAGGCTGAAATGAGATATTCTAAGTCTCTTCCTGACTGATGGCATCCAGTAAATGAGAAGTGTCAAAATTTCACTTACAATACTGCATCATTCCTCACAGTTTTGGTAGGTAAGATCCTAGGGAAGGTACTGGAATCCTTAAGAAAAGAAGATATGACTCTAAATGAAATACAACAGTTGAAATGAAATAAAACAGTTGTTTTTGATACAAACAATTGTATCAAAAAAACATCAAAACTCTGCTTTGAATATCTCCCTGAACTGTTTGTTGTTTTGCAGCTTTCTAAACTAAAAGTAATAAAAATTCTGCATAAGATGCCTGAAGCTTTCCTTCTGGAGAAAATCACAGAATCATTTAGGTTGGAAAAG
This sequence comes from Megaceryle torquata, assembly GCA_024611175.1. NCBI lineage: Eukaryota > Metazoa > Chordata > Aves > Coraciiformes > Cerylidae > Megaceryle > Megaceryle torquata. Next base: position 57,020 of record JANIJG010019444.1, read on the forward strand.
ACCTTTAAGATCATTGAGTCCAACCATTATCCCTACTCTACCAAGTCTGCCATTAAGCCATATCCCCAAGCACCACATCTTTATGGCTTTTAAACACATTCAGGGATCCACCACCTCCCTGGGCAGCCTGTTCCAATGCCTGACAACCCTTTCAGTGAAAAAATTTTTCTTAATATCCAGTTTACACCTCCCCTGGTGCAGTTTGGGGCCATTCCCTCTTGTTTTGCCACTATTTACTTGTGAGAAGAGACCAGTGCCTACCTCTCTACAATGTTATTTCAGATACTTGTAGAGAGTGGTAAGGTCTCTCCTCAACCTCCTCTTTCTTCTTCAGCTCTTTTTCAAACTAAATAGACCCAGTTTCCTCAGCTGCTCCTCATAAAGCTTCTTCTCTAGGCCTTTCACCAGCTTAGTAGCCCTTCTCTGGACATGCAAAGACTTGTAAATTAAGAATTGCTCTTTTTTGTTTTGTTTTGTGGGTTTGGGTTTTTTGTGTGTGTGTGTGGTTTTTGTTTGTTTTAGGGTTTTTTGGTTTTGGTTGGTTGGTTGGTTTGGTTTTTTTTCTGTTTTTGTTTGGTTTGGGGTTTTTTTTTTTTTGTTAGTTTACATGGTCTAACTGTTTCTTTCTCATTTAAACATGAAAAACATGCAAGTAGAACATGTTTCTCAGCTGTTACAATGAAGAAGAGTTAATCAGAAGTTAATTGTTGTCATTAGCAAAGAGATAGTAAAAGACAGTGTAAATATTTGTTCAGTAAATCGCTGCACTTGACATAATGAGACATCCAAAGCATTGCAGCAAATATAATTGCACAAAAGCTGTTATTTGTTTAATGTTTTGTCTAGTCTGCTCTCTTCCCCGAGAAAGTGACTGCTCCTTTATTTCCTAGTATTGTTAGGAGAATGTTGTAAAGTACCTGAAGACAAAATTCTTAAGAGCTCTCATTTACAATTTTGTTCACTGAAATGTAATATTTCTGCCTTAATCACTATGCTACTCATAAATGCATGCAATAGTAAAAAAAAAAAAAAAAAGTATTTCCTGAAAGCTGTGTTTGATACACAGCAGTGCCTTCACTGCCAGGGTGCCATCCTGCAGCATCTGAGCAGGATAACCAGTGCTGGATGGTGACAAGAACAATTTCCAGTAGCACTCCTGTGATCTGCAGCCAAAGGCAAGGAAGGGTAACAAGTCAGGACTAAGGCTGATGCATGAAAGCTCCATGGCTGTTCAGGGACAGCTTGAGACAGGAACAGAATCTCGCACAACCACAGCATAACTCAGGCCATGCCTGAACTGAAATGGAGCCTTTAAATGTTTTCGTTTGGTTGGGTTTTTGTAAGGAGACCACTAATCAAACCACTTAAAGGTTTGATCTTTATGCATAAAGAGATTAATTAATTATTTGTATAGCTTTGGCTTTTTCAGAAATTGAATGGATAGAGGGATTGGTTTTACATAGTATGAATATTCATAAGAACATCTGCATTTATGTTGCTACTTTCTGGTGATAAACTGTACATATACATTATTTTTGGTTTCTTTCGTCCCTTTTTAATGGACTTACAGATGTTTGTTAACACATTCAGTAGCTCCGTGCTATGGCACAAGCTCAGTCCATTTCACAAGACGCAGAAACAACTATCCTTTGCTCAACATAAAGGTGTCTGTCTTCTGAATGGGACATTTCTTGGCACAGGCACATTACAGCTGGCCTTATTATCCTTGGCATTTCTCACAATCTGTGTCCACCAACAGATTAAACTGCAACACAGTTTTTGGATATAATTAGTGACAGAATATTATCTAAGAGGGCAGGAAATCAGCTAATAACAATAGCAATAACAGTATTAAGGTGTGGAATGAAGCCTCTGCTTGGCTCTTTCAACTAGATTTCTATGCAACCTGAGATTTCAGTTCTGTAAGACATTTTTATGAAGACAAATCCTTAATATTACATGAAGTCCCACTGAAACAGGTGAGGGTCAGCCCTGCAATACACGAAGAGTTCAAATCTTCTGTTGCCACAGGGAACAAAAGCAGTCACAGAAGGCTGAGAAACTGCACCACTACTGTTAGTAAATATAGAACAGAACATCAATTACTTTTTATTTGTAGATGGCAAGCCTTTCACGTTCTTTTTAAACAAACCTTTTTTCCTTTTTTAAAAGGTGTGGTAGGTGTGGTTCCCCCCACCCCTCCCCTACCTCCGTCTGTTAAAGGGAGTGATGTTAAAGTTGTGATGTCTGCATTCAGGTTACTCTGGACTTTGGGAAATGGATGGCAACATGGTAGCTAAGGGCTATCTGGAATGGTGAGCCAGATGTCTTGCTGGCATGCAAATAGGACCGTAAGTCAATCATCTCACTTTATAAATAGGGGACATCCCAGAGCCCATTGAGATGTCTTTTATAGCAGTAGGCTGCATGCCAGGATCTCCTTCTGAGTAGGGATGCCTGTCAAGGTTGCTCCTCAAGGTTGACAGATTCCTTGCAGGAACAATTTCTTACTAAGTGACTAATAGCATACTAAATTTTGAAATCTTAGCTAAGTGATATAAGGGTTGATTGCATATATATAATCCTTTAGATATAAACCATTGACCAAGTCTTGGATGAGGGTTAGAACCAGCCACATCTAGACTCCTCTCTGAGGAGTTTAAAAAGCAAAGGGGTCCTTTCTGAACCTCATGACACAATGAGAGGGTCTCCCTAAGAGTTTTGTCTGACCCTGTCCTCTATGCAGCAAATAAGTGTATTTTGCCATCAAATCTTGTTAAACACTGACACAATTACCATTCCAATTTGTTAAATTACTCTTTGATATCAATAAATATATTGCTACTTCTCTCTTGCAAGCAAAGTGTGTCACTCCATCTGCAACAAAAGGGAAACAGGGAAAGGGGGAATTGTTCTGTTCGCAAGTACAAGTCAAACTCAGCTTGAAAAAACATAACCTGTTGTTTCACATAAAAGAGTAAGTTTTCAGTTCAGAGAAGAGGAATAACAGCAGACAATACAATATCATATTAGGGATCAAGCAATAAAAGACAAGAGAATAAAGAAAAACAGAAAGCACCTACAAAAGGTTAGGTTTAATAATGTCAACTTCTGTGACAGAATAATGAGTTGGAGCTTTCTATTGAGCTGCCCAGATCTCAGAGCCAATACCACAAAATTATGAAAGTTTGTGGAACTAGGCTCGGTTCTTACAAGAAATTGGAAGAACTGGAAGAACAAGACATCTACAGTCTTATCAGACAGAAAAAAAAAAAAAAGTAATTGAAAATCACCCTGCTGTGACCTCGTACACTACATCATGTCTTTTGTACCCACGTACCACTGGATTTCCAGAAGATTCTCTTCTTTCCATAGCCTGTCTATGCCAAGACCCTACTCTTCAGAACAATGTCTCTCCTGCAATTAGTTACCATTTCAGGCTTCTAATTCAATCTGCCAACCTGCTCTGCAAGTAGCACATAAAAAGTTAAAGCAGTCTGTCTTCATCAACTTGACAAGCATTAGAGCCCTCCTTGTTCACATCTACAACCAAAACTTAAATACTAGGCCATGTGCAGCAGAATATAGTATTATAGAGAAGGAAAACAGGGATAAATCTCATCCACAGACTTTTAGTGAAATATTATATTGTAAGCTGTAAGGCATATTGTTTCTGCTCTGTTCTCTAAGCAACAGATTAAAAGAAACATTTGAGTTGGGTTTTTTTTTTGTAGCTAAAAATAGTAATTTGAAGTTACTTATAATACAAAATACAGAGTAAATCTATAGTTAATAATATTATCTTTACAGTTTTGCCTGCAAATAAGAAATTTTTATATTAATTTATACTATTCAGTATTCTAACTAAAGAAGTAGATGCAGCAATAGTGTCTCTAAGTGTTAGGCAGTCTAAATGGGCACATTCTTTCTTTGCAGGCGTGTTTTATTGAAACTGAATAGGCTTGGTTTTCTGTTGCAAATCACTCAAGTGAAATCAGTGAAGTATCACAACTTACTCTAGCTAAAGGAATTTACTTCACAAGGAATTTTTTTTTTTAACTAGATTTTATAGCTACAATGCAGTAACAGTAGCAATTAATAATTAGGACTGATAGTCAGCCATCACTAGTCAAGGAGTGAATTAAACAACAACCAAAAAAAGATCAGTAAGTAGCTACTGTTTCCCTTGAGGTACATAATACAGCCACTAGAAGTACAGGTTTGCATCAGGAAATTTTACATATTTTTATATCTCTCAGAAATTTCATATATATGTAGGATATAGATAACCTATTTAAGAATAATAATGGAATAACATTTTATTTGTACAATAAGTAATTCTATAGCTTAATGGAACACAGTACAAACTAAAAAACAACCAAACAAACAAAAAAACAAACCAACAAACAAAAAACAAACAACCAAAAAACCTATCTAAGAACATGGTCAGTTGGTCATCAGAACTGCTACCTTGCACTTCCAGAGGGAAGACTTTGACCTGTGTAGGAGACTGGTTGACAGAGTCTCTTGGGGGAAAGTCCTGAAGAACAAAGGAATCCAGAAGGGCTGGACATTCTTCAAGAAGCAAATTTTTAAGGAACAGGAGCAAGACACCCCAGTGTGCCATAAGAAAAGCTCTTGGGGAAGAAGAGAAGCCTGGATGAAGAGAGACCTTTGGTTGGAACTCAGGAAGAAAAGTCTATGGCCTATGGAAGAAGACCACTCAGGAAGACTACAAAGATTTTGTGAAGATATATGGGGAAAAAATTAAAAAAAAAAAAAAAGACCCCAACAAGAATTTAACCTGACCACTGCCATAA
>JANIJG010019446.1:0-37208 GCA_024611175.1 Megaceryle torquata
CAAACCATGACAACTTTCGGTGCTACCCCGGGCCGCCGCCGCCGCTCTGAAGTTTGCAGGCGATTTCCTTTCCAGCCCGGCCTTATCTCAGGCCGCACGTTGCCGCGCGGTGACTAATAGCAGAATAACATTGTCTCGGGATAAAATAGCGCCGGGGCTGTTTACCCGCTCCATGGGGGTTCGCTATAAAAGGGCGCCGGGGGCCGCCGCGCCAGCCAGACGCGCCGGGGCGCACCGAGCCGCTGCCAGCCCCCGCGCCCCGCAGCCGCCGGGACACCGATCGCCGTCCCCGCGCTAGGAGAGACTTTACTCCCTTTTTTCACTTTTATTAAATTTTCCCCCCCCCTTTTTTTTTTCCACTCCCCGTTTTTTGTTTTTTGGTTTTTTTTCCTCCCGTCTGCTCTCCGCTGCCTGCTATGGATTATTCCCAGATGATCATCTCCCTGCTCTTCGTGCTCTGCCCGGGGCTGCTACCGGCAGGTAGGTGCCGGTCCACAGCCTCTCGCCGTCGCCTGGGTCCAGCCGTGCCGGGGGTGCAGCCGGGTCACCCCCTCCAGAGCTCCGTGCCGGCTGGCGGGGAATCGCCGCCGGGCACCCCGGGGAGGGCGGCCCGAGGAGGTCGAGGGATGCGGCGGGAGATGCGCGGGGTGCGTGGTTACCGCGGGTGCTGAGCTCTTTGCCGCTCACCTCCCGCAGCCCCCGGAGCCGAAGCAGACGCCGCGCCGCCCCCCGCCGCGCACCGCCGCGCCCGCCGCTGCTCCTGCTCCTCGCTGATGGACGAGGAGTGCGTCTACTTCTGCCACCTCGACATCATCTGGATCAACACCCCCGAGTAAGTGAGTGAGTGGAGCGGAGGGGATTCGGCAGTTGCTGAGTGCTGGGTTCCCCTTCGGTTGGGAAAAGGAGGGGGGAGAGTAGGGAGATTAAGAAAAGCAAAGAAACTCCCTGCAGAAATGGTAAGGGGAGGAAAGAATATTTATTTGCATGGTCTCTCTTGTTGCTTTCCCCCCTGCTTCTGCCTTTCTGCCGAGTTTGGCAGCGAGACTGTTCACTGGGAGAAAGCAAGCAGGATTTGACCACCTAGATTGAGCAGATAGCTCCTAATAGCCCTTACACACCTGCCTTCCTAAAACCTGGGCAGGAGTATTTCCTTTGGGTGCTGCTCCGCAAAGGCTGCAGGATACTTTACACTATGAATCAGAAGCAGACTAAACGCCAGAAGTATGATTTTACCAGCCTGAATTTGTCTGGCTGTATTTCTTTTCAGCAAGTTAGGAGGCTACAAAGTTTGACACTGGGCAGCTCCTTGCTGCTTCTTTCTGCTCTCTGTGTCCCACACGTTAATCAGGTTATGTACAGTGTCCATTTCTACACTGCTCCCACCAAAAAGTAGTGACCTAGAGTCTCACCTAATGCTGCAAACACTGACTTTGTGATTTGTTCTGCTGCTGAGTTTCCTTGGAGTGGAGAGGATCGGGTCCTCACTTTTATGGCTTCTTTCAGTGCTGGCAGTTACCAAAGTTCAAAGAGATGAGATTTTATTACTTTCTATTGAACAGGGAGGTGCAGCAGCCTTATGAAATCGCAATTAAAAGGTCATTAGTCTTGTCAGTAGTCATACTAATGAATATGTTGCAGGACCATCAGAGGAATTTGCATGAAAACTCTGGCCAATGAGGCATTTCCAATCCCACAACCTTTACTCACAGCAATCAATCCCATTGATAAGATTGCCTCAAATTGCCTGCTGTTTTGAAGCCACACAAATTATTTGAATGACTTTCATGTTGTCTCTTTGATCATAGGAAGACTGTTCCGTATGGTCTTGGAGGCCCTTCTCGGTCCAGAAGATCACTGAAGGACGCAGTGCCAGAGATGCTCACTGAACCTAGCAGCAGATGCCAATGTGCCAACCAGAAGGACAAGAAGTGTCTGAACTTCTGCCAGACAGGAAAAGATCTCTGGTGTGTCTATTGTTGCTACTCTTTAAAAGGCAGTGCGTGTAAAAGGGATGGATTGTGGTAGACTTACTCATTTTGGCACTTGCTGAGCAAATATGCTCCTCAAAGCCTTGCCTCCTACCTGAAAGATCACACTGCTATGATACATACTATGGTTTGGCCCAGAGAAATCACTTATTACACGCTTTGAGAAGTGGTTGCTGAGATGCCTCACGCTGTGGCCTGCAGACTTGTTTTGTTTTCTAACAGCAGCGCCTTTTCACTTTTAACAGGGTTCAGTCCACAGTGGAGAAAACCTCACGTCACCGCAACAAAGCTGGCAATTGCATTGGACCCAAATGCATGAACCGACAGCTCGTTGATGGCAAGAAAATGAAGCGGTGAGTTTCTTCTCATCCTGTTGTAGTTCCCTGGAGTAGCAATAGAGAGCACAGTTCACCTGCCTTTGGGTCAGCGTGGGCTTGGCTGGTGGTTTCAGCTTGAGAGTTTTGGAGGAGTCAGTGAGGGTATCTTCAGGGCTTTTCTTCATGCCATGGGTTTGTAGGTTGTGAAGACATAGGTGCTGAGCTCTGCCTAGAGGAAGCAGGCTTAGTTGTACACCTGAAGACAGACCAAACTTCAAAAGAGCATGAAATCTTGAAGTACTGACAGAAGTAGAGCCTGTCATCTTAGTGTGTTCATTCACTACATTAACTACTTAAAAATACCATGTCCCAGCTTTTCTAATATGAAATTGAATCAGAATGCTTTTTTTTTTTTTTTAGACACTTGGAGAGGAAAAAAAGATCTATTGGTAGATCTCTAGAACACAGATCTGTTGATCTACCCAGCTATTGAATATATTGTTTCTTCTGGCTTGTGTGGCTGGCTTTTTAGAAAGCAGGAGGTGGATTTCTACCTGCCTTATCTCTTACCATTGCCTCATAAACCTGTGTTAAACGAGTGCAGGATGTTAGCGATGGAAATGAATGACAAAAGGTTGAAGAAATGGAAAATTAAGACTAAATTAATAGTTGAGCCCAATTTAATACTGGTCATTAGGAGTAATTTCAGGCCTGCCCTTTGAGGTCCGTGCATATTGAGCTGAATAGCAGCAGGCAGCTGTGTCACGCCACAGGGCAGTTGAGACACATGCGTTGGACTTGGTGCAGTGAACCCACAGGGATGAAGTCACCTTTGAAGCTGGGTGTTAGTGCAGCTGTGCCAGCTCCGGTGTTCAGCGTTCCACTGGGTGCCCATTAGCATGTAGAAGTTGGCCCATACAGAAGAGGAAGCAGAACAGGATTCATGGGAGCAGGCAGCCTGACGATTTTGTGTGAGACTTGGGCCCTGGGAGTCTTAAATCTGGGTCTGGCTTACTCACTTGAAAAATACACTCATTCATTTGCCCCAGGTTTTGCTAAAAGAAACCAAGAGATGGAAAGAAAAACACCGAAGACCTCCTGACTGGATACGTGCTATTTAAGGAAGTCTAGAGCATCTATACTTGAATGAATATTTTAACTTACTTTAATGTTTGCATTTAAATTCTGAATCCACTATTTGAAGTGACTTAAGTTAGTGTAATTCTGACAGAGTGGTTCCTGAGTATCCCATGGCAGAAATCTAGACTGATGCTCATTTAATCAAAACCTGAATGTCTGCACACAGGAGATGCATCTTCATTATTGTAACAATAAATGTACGTTTCTTATTTTTGCAGGCTGGAAGCCATTGGTAACAGTATCAAAGTTTCCTTCAGTATTGCAAAGCTGAAGGCTGAGCTCCAGAAAGGGCGGAAGCTGAAACATAACAGGGCAAACAAAAGGCAAAGCATCTGGAAAAGCCTGAAAGCATCCTAGTGGGAACATCACCCAAATCTTTCTCCATCACACTTGCTGACAAAGTGTCACCAAAACTCTCTCTTGACTTCTAACATTCCACAACGGCGAAGGGCCTTCTTGTCTGAGTGCTTGGGCAGCAGAGCAAAATGCTAAGGAAGTCCTTTATTTGGAGGTATAAAAGCAAAGGATTTAATCATCTTGGAGTTCAGATGGATGGGTAGAGGCGGCGAAAGGAAATCTGCGGTCACATAGGTGAAAAGCCATCTTTCAGAAGAAACATCTGAGTATTGCTTCTGGAATGTTACCTATCGATTGAGTGACTTTCAGGGTCTACATCAAAAGCATCTTGCAAGGAAGACTTCACAGATGTGCTTAGAAAGGACAGAAAGCAAGATCTGAGTGGACAGACTTCAAAGCGAAAAACTTGACTTTTTGATTAAAATGCAAAAAATGAAAGCCACAGGGCTACTTTAATCAGGCCTTAACTGCATATATACATGTCTACCTCGCGTACTGTTTGTTGCACTCCTGCTAGAGTATTTTTACACCTTGTTATTGCCTTTACTAATCAGCTGCAACCCTTTGCCTTTTTTCAGAAGTCTAGTTTACTTGTACAGCCGGAGTTATCTGAATGTGGGTTAGACACCGTGGTTGTTTGCATAGTCAAAGTCCTTTGGATTCAGATACTGAAGGACTCTTCAACATAAAATAAAAGTTAGAGGACACTATTAGGTTTCCCATAACAAGGATATGAGGCTAACTGGAGTTCTAATAATAAAGGTTGTTGTGTCTTCCATGCCACCAAAAATGCACCAAAGTGGGGATGTACCAGAGGCTGTTGTGAGGTTTATTCAGTGCCTTGTTTGGTGGAAATGAGTGGAGACAAAGGGTTGTTTTGAATTATGTCAAAAGGCTAATATTGGGTGAATGTTTATAGCAGCGAATTTGTTCACGTTGTTGAATTTGCTGACAGGTTGAATCTTATGTGCTTATTTTTTGTGTTTTGTATTTATATTCACACAAGTTCTTCATTATATTTACCATGTTGAATACACATTGAAGTTGGCCATATTGGTCTATGCATGTTTTATGTATTTCTGTATGAAATTGGGAAATGCTTTATGCCTATCAAGGTAAATATCTTCAGAAATAAATATTTTTAATTACTGTACTGGCTTGTTTTTCATAAACACTGCTTTTCCACACGCTGCAGCCGCATACTCATGGAGGTAGCTTGCTTCACCTATAGTGGTGACCTCAATGAAGTGCATGCACGTGGTTGCTCTTCTGTCACATGAGCCAGATCACAGCACAGAAAGTTTGTGCCAGATACGGAGACAACAGATAATACATGTTCCAGCTTCGAGCTTACTCATCAAAACTTCACAGCAAAATTTGAACTGGCCAGATGAATTTATCATGGAACAACTGTCATACTTGCCTAAATGTTTGCCTCCAAACATTGGCCTAAAGGGGTTATAGCTGGAAAGATGCTTAAAGTAAATAAATGGATTTAGTAATCTCTGATTCTATAGGAAAAAAAAAAGCACACGAGTTCGTCACTGACTAACAGAGGCCGGCCCTCTGGATTTTGTAGGTGGCTGGGCTAAATGGTGCTGTGGGTGGGCTTTAGTAGCCCAAATTCCTGACCAGCTGCTTAAGGAATTCTTGAGACATCATCCTAAAAATAAACTTGTTCCTTTTAGGGTTTATTCTGCTCATGTCTGGACTTGAAAACTGGCTTTCATCCTCCTTCCCTTCTCCCTAAACCAATCCTGATGCTTGCTCATGCTGCAAGTGGTGGGCACCCAATGGCCTTTTTGGGGAAGACATGATCCCCAGAGCTGTGAGAGGTAAAGAGCCCTGCACATCACCAAGCCCAAGATGCAATGCAAAGAGCACAAGGAGGGTGAGATGCCCCGATGCCAGGGGCTTGCAGGCTTTGGGAAGACTGGCCAAAGACGTTCCATGCTGCCCAGCCTGCTCCAGGGCCCTCTTCATGTGCTATTTACCTTCTGGCACGGGAGCCTGAACTGCAGCCTACCCTGGTTTGCATTAATGAGCTGGACCAAAACCCAGAACTTAACAGTCTGTTTCTCTCCCTGAATAAGCAAAAGGGAACATGAAGCATCTTATCTTAAGGCTGGCTCACATACAAGTACCAGGGTCTGTCCCAGAGGTTTGCTCCTTCTCAAAGAGAGCTCCGTGGCGGAAAGAGATTCAATAACTCAGTCCAGAGCCCCTGGTGAAAAAAAGAGAGGCATGGTATGTGCTGGGATTTATGGCACTGAACACAGAGTAGTGTTAAAGTACATTCTTACTTATAATAAACGACCTGAGCAAAAAAAAAAATCCTACCTGCAGCCAATGGAAACATTGTGCTGCCTGCAGAGGCAAGGCTGCAGAGTTAGAGCTCTCAGCCTTCTAACTAGAACTAATCTCACTTCTCTTAAGAAATAAACCTTTCATGGCCATGATCTATCTCATTTTTTAGCATGAGGTTCTTCTAATCAGGACAAAATTTAAGAAGGATGAAGGGAAGCACATAGAGAAAAGGGCCATTGCTGTCCAGCTTGGCCATTATCTAATGGTCGCAAAATTCACCTGACATACAGATGAAATTCCAGCTCGTACAGATGAAATTCCAGTTCGGATCAAGAGCAAGGAAAGGTTCCATTCCTGAACAGTTACCAAATTGTATTTCTCTCCTCTGATTTTTCCTGGGTTCAGAGTGGCCATTTCTGAAGTGGCAAAATTTTCACAGGAGAGGACAACTATTTCTGTCTGGAATTCAGCTTGCTGTATTTATTTTATTCAATGCTGTCTGTCATTCTTTCTTGCTCAGCTGGCTTATTTTTATTTTCTCTGGATAAAGGCTGTTTTGACTATATATCAGAACAAGGTATACAATAAAACAAAGCTTTGGCTTGTGAGTCAGGCTTCAAGTCAGGAAAATACCACAATGCTACTGAAATTCTTTCCATCTTATCTACATAATTCTGACCTAATTTTTCCAGAAATGGCAACTCTAATCTGTACCATGTTATCATGAACTGCCCCAAAATAATTCACTCAGGATGTCCTAACATTGCCTATAGAAGTTACCGAATACCAGCTTCTTTGTTCGTGTTTCCTTACGTTAGGATAAATTTAGCCACCACAACACACTTCTGTATTTACAAACACAGAATAAGCTGGATAAACCACTGTTTGAATGCTATCTGATGTTTACTTTCTTCACACTCAACTGTTTGCCTCTGTGTATATAAAACCCTATCAATTTTGACTTTGCCTGCATCGCTGTGCTATTATTAGGTTCCTTGGGTAAAAATCCAGCTTCCATGCTCAGTCGATATCTTTATTTAATTTACTGTTCTTCCTTCGTGACCTAGGAAACAAAAGGAAGGAGTTTTTGATTAATTAGAGGAGAATGCTTGGAAGCTGCGATGGTGAGTGTAAGTATGCGAAAAGACGGAGAGCCACAGATAAAGTACAAAGATAGTGGCAGGATCATTTTCCCTGAGGTAAACATCGTGCGAATGACATTGTGGAAACGGAGCCAGAATGGGTGTTCGTGTCTTGCTTTATTTTATATCTCCAATCAAATCTGAGCTGGGTGAAAAATGATAGGGGAGCCTATTTTGCTATTTCTCAATATGGTTAAACAATCAGTTGGTATGTGTAGCGGTGTGCCTGGGACAAGTTCCTTTGCTCTGATCAGGTCAAGGAGACCTGAATTCTGCCTGAAGTCCACCAGGTCAGTCAGCCAGCCAACAATTCCTTCAGCTGTAGAGGCATCATTTACACCAGCGAAAACGAGAGCAATATTTGACCCAGAAAGGCTTTGTTCTTTCTTGTATCACCACGATGAGGCCAAATGGACACTGGTTTGCTGATGCTAGCACAGGGCTCCAGTGACTCTTGCTGCTCTTGGTCTGAGTTTGGGGAGAGGGGTGTACTATTAATGTTGGTTTTTTGTGTTTTTTTTCTCCCCTCAATCATTTGCTAGTAACAAATTAGATAAATATCACTTTGGTAAGCAATGGGGCAGTTTGCCTCTGGCTCAAGAAAGCTGTGTTCGGAAATTGATGAGCCCCATGGAGTTTGTGGTTTCATTGACCTCTCCAACTATTTTGGGGGCTGCAGAAATTATTTGAGTTCACCAGCTGTAATTCAAGCCCACGCTGTTGTTGTTGTTGTGTTTCCCCCTGTCAAGGAAATAAAAAAAAAATCTCCAACCCTAAACTTAACTTTTTTCTAGCTAAAGGAAAAATGTTATGTTATGTGCCAGTCACTAGAAACAAATCCAACCTCTAGTATAGCAAGAAGAAAGCACTATATTTTGGTCATATATATTGGATTTAGGTCTTTCTCCATCTCTTTCCACAGCCACAATTAAGCCAAGCACTTGATGAAGTGTTCATCATGAAAAATTAGCCAATGCCTTAAGGACTTCTTGTCCAAAGGTAGCCACATGCATTCAATGTTTTGATGAACACCACTGATTTCACCAGGTTTTTCAGTGTATCAGTCAAACAGCAATAGCATACCACTGTCCAATCCACAGATACCTCTACAGAGGTCCACGCTCCTTCCAGGCATTCCTAAGAAGAATATTTTCATAATTTTTCCAGAAATTTTACTCCCTTATCTTTCTAAAATCTTATTATTTTTCCTGAGGACTTGACCTGCTGGTTTTCCTCTTGGGTCTCCGCTAGCCATTACATCATTCCCAGTACACATCCAACTGGAGACTTTGCAGCAGTGTGCGTTCCAGTAGCTTCCAAACAATGCACATTAAGGCTGTTAATTTACTTCTACTTTTACTCCACCCCGAGTCTGCTTTGTCATAAGGAGAAGGACATCTTTCACCTGGCTGAAAAGCGAAGTGCCTGTGAGCACCATCCCGTTGCCCTGAACTGGCAATGGACTGTGGATTGCTGGTTCTGCTGTTGACCCTTTAATCAAGTCAGAAAGTTGGCTGGATATTACTACACAGTAAAAATTCACTCTTTGAACTAACCACTTTCTGCTGAGCAATTAATTTTTCTCCACAAAAATTTCTGTAAATGTCTATACATGCACAGGGGTCAACTTTCTAAGCAAACTACAGCCTTTCCTTCCCCATGCCTTTATTTTTCTTCTCTCAAGCATTTCTGTGCTGTTCCTGTGACCAGACACAGCTTTTGTGAGCTGCTTCTGTATGAAGCTGTGACCGTAGCTGTTTTTTCAGCCTGTGATCCGTGAACATCTGAAGAGCCATGAAACATGATTAGGGATGCGAGTTCGTATGTGCTTTTCAACAACTTACATATGTGAAATTCCTGGAACAGTTTGTACTTCCACTGGAAATCTTTCGGTGGTCCAACTTACAAATTAATAAAACCTGGAAAGCAGGTTTGAGAAAGAGTTGCAAAATGAAGGTCTCAGCATAGAAAAGTGCAAAATTGAGTCCAGCCACATAGCAAATAAGAAAGACACCATTTAGCACCATTCCAGTAAAGAACTATGTAACTGTATAACCACACTACTAGGTACAGCAAAGTGTGTGTGTGACAGGATACAGCAGGGCATCAAGTTGTGCCAGGGGAGTTTTATGTTGGACATTAGGAAAATCTTCTGTCCCGAAAGGATTATCAAAGACTGGAACAGGCTGCCCAGGAAAGTGGTTGAATCTCCATCCCTGGATGTATTTAAAAGCCATCCAGATATGGTGCTCAAGGATATGGTGTAGTAGTGGCCCTGGTAGAGTCAGATAACAGTTGGACTTAAAGGTCTTTTCCAACCACAGTGATTCTGGGGAAAGCTTAAACTGTTTACCAACTCTGTCTGTGTACTTGTAAGCACAGAAGTGGGCACGAATGGAATGGAATGGAAGTCCTCCTGATGTTGTAGAACAAATTTTGGATCAGCTCCCCATTGCCAGAAAACTCCAGACTCAAGGGACTCTCTGCCTCAATGCATATCTTTTTTTATCCCTGTTTAACCTAGCAGAGCTCTGGTCAGGATAGCCCCGTTCTGGAGCTGCTCTTTGCAAAGGGTGCTGCTGTTCATAGCACCCTGCCCAGGCACTGTGATGCAGAGCAGCTGCTTTTGCACAGGCTTTTGATCTGTGCAAATAAGCCCACGCTGTTTACAAGGATTTTTTTTACTATGAGGTCTACAAGGAGAGAGTATATTTGCTTTTAGTTTTCCCTCTCTGGACAGCACAGTTGGAGAGCTCTGAATGGTTTATAGGCTAATTAAAAACAGACCACAGGTTTTGGTTGGGGTTTTGGTGTGGGGTTTTTTTTTTTCCTTCTTTTTGCTGCATTCCAGTTTGTTTAGCAGCTCAGCAGGGATTTGACAGGGGCTTTGTTAAGGAGACAAAGAACCTCTGGCTTGGGTGACATTAGTGTGCTAAGAGATGCCTCCTTTTCACCTGACAGCCTAACCAAATTGGATCAGGTATCAGAAAGACTGACAAAACATCAGAGGACATGAAATATTTAGCAAATGACCTACCTGCACATCTTACCTGGCTCTAGCTACAGTAAGGACTTTGCAGGGGAGCTGATGCAGAACTGCCCTTCTCTCTCCACCTGACAAGCACAAACAGCTGATAAATTACCAGAACTAATTGTTGCCCTGACAGGCCTTTGATCCCTGGAAAAGTCAATTTATAAATGATGAGCTCCTTTTACATGCCCCTGCTGATGGAGCTGTTGAAATAGTTATAAAATCAATAATCCCTGCAGTCCCAGGGTCCCTTAGTTTTCTCCCATGTGTTCAGGAGACAGTTCAAAGTGTCTGCAAATGCTCCTTTTTCCCAGTACCCTGTCCAGAAAAAGTCAGGCGTTTCTGCAGGAGTGAGGCTTGGTATGGAGAGAGAGAGCATCTGAAAATCAAGCCAGTTATCAAAAGTTTAGGGTTGGGCCATCCACAGACTGCTGTATATTAAATTTTCCCCTGAAAGCTTGTACAGAAATGTGAGGTTTTGTAATGTACTTCAATGTGGTTACTCCAAAGCTGACCAGGACCTGGCCACCAAAGCTTGTCCTCACCACAAGAAAGAGGTGATCCCTAAGAGTGAATTTCCCCTCTGGTGTCCTCCAGACTGAGGAACACTTGGACTGAATCACAGTATCCCTTGCAGGAAGAAATGAGATGTTATTAACTATTACAAGCTGTTACTGAGTGAAGGGAAGGGCACGTGCACATGGCTCACACAGTGAGATCCTGCTCTTGTCCAGCCTAGCTCTTCACTGTCTTACCAACCTTGGAAGTTCTCCAGACCTTCAGCCTGGGTAATGCATAGGTGATCCATAGTGAGATTTTTCTTCAGGCCACAAGAAAGCCTTAGGACTGGGAAATAAACATGAAAAAGTTCCATAATTAATGTTGAATGGAGCTCAATGTAATGTGCAGGCTTCCACTGGAGGGAGAACTGAAACTTTTTGTAAAGTGAAGAAGGATTTGGGGATGATTTTGCATCACCATGTTGTGTAGTAAGCTGTCAGGAAGCTGGCATAAGTTGACAGCCCCATTAATATGGTTTCTGAAACTAAGTCTGGAGGACAGCCTTAATCACTGTGTAGTCTGGGGAGCTACACCTTGAAGAGACAACAAGGCAGAGGTAGGAACACGACAGGGATGAAATGAGACTGAAGAGACTCAGCCTGTACAGCCTCTAGTTGCAAGGTACTTTCTGACCCTAAGAGTCCCATGGAACGTCCAATGAGGAACTGGCTTCCCAAGCAGGAGAGGCAACAAGAATGCACCAAGATGAGCAGAGCATGATGATCAGCTCATCCTCAGCTGGGTGCTCATGTAGTGGCAACTCAGTACTGAGCAATTTGTTCTCAGGATGCTATTTCCCCTGAAGAACCAGTGTGTTTCCCAGCTGAGAAAAGGATTTAGTACAAGACACATTTCCAGATTAGTTGGTATCCACTGAGCAAGCAATGAGGGTGGAGCAAAGGAGAGGTATAGCCAGCCTCATTTTAGGAGAAATGGTTAAGTGCAAAGAGTCTGGGGGATCTACTCCAAGGAAGTGAGATTGCTCCCAAGACATTATTCCATGTGTATATGGTAAAAGAGATGGGTATGTGCCAGGAGGACAGGTTGACATGGAGAGGACAGGAATAGGACAGTGGGGTAAAAGTGCAGGAAGGATCTACTGGCAATGTGGAGAGACAGTGAGGAAAAACTGCCTAGTTTAATCCTACCTAATTGACATAGCTCACTGATGCACTTAAACTGAGAAGAGTTTTTCTCTCTCCCTTGACCTTGTGAAGCAGCCTACAGAGTGATGGCAGTCGCAGAGATGAAGTCAGGGCCACATTCACGTCATCTTCATGAAATAGCACTTGAGGGATGCAACTGTATTAAACAGATGAAAATGTTCTTGGGCCCACCATATTCAGTATCTAACTTTCTTATGGGAAATATGAATTTCCTACAGAAGAAAGCAGGGCAGATATTTATCAATTGTTTTCCCATACATAAGTCATAATCTTTCAGTACGTTCCAAGAGGTAAGCAAGAGCAAGATGCACTGTATTAAAAAAAAAAAAGAGAGAGAAAATTTCTTCATGCTCTTTTCTGACTTAGTCAGCTGTTTGGGGAACCTGTCACACCCAGATGTTATTTGTGTCATACTCTTCCAGGACAATCTTTCATTGGGAAATCGTCTACCCTGAAAAAAAAGGGAAGGGTCCAAAAAAAAAACTATCAGGAAGTGGTAATTTCAGTGCGGTTAGAAAGGATGTAGAAACAGCACTGGAGCTGTTGCTCCTAATAGCGTGAGAGCATGTGCCAGGATCTCACTGAAGAACAAGCACTCACTCCCAATCTGAAGAAACCTTGCAAATGAATGCCATCCGTGACTCCAATCAGAAAGTCAGATCGTTTAGACAGCACTGGTGTTCCTTGACAGAACTAGTTTAAGCCCTATTTATCACTGGGAGTTTGGCTGGTGAGGAAGCCTAAGTTTCCAGAGTGGTACCAGACATAGGACCGAGTAGGTCCAAGCCCACAATGCACTGCCTCGGAATATCTAGGTGACATCAGTGAACAGTTATGCTGCTTTTGAGCCAGGTGGGTACTCAGTGAAACCTGGTGAAGTGACTTTCTGTGCTTGATTTGAATTGATTTCTCATTAATGTTTGACAGCAAAATGTACTGCTAACTGCTAAAAAAAACCCATCATAAAGCACAGAAGTGTTCTCCTCAGGTCTCTGATATTCACAGCCAATCAGTTGTGAGGTGTGTGTCTACTGTCACTTTGGATAAGCTAAAATGTTGTTTTTCTCTTCACTGGATGAGATGATCAAGATACAGATAGCTTCTACATTGAGCTTGACCTTTCACTGCAGATGTTCTGATGAACAAGTGCACATACATGTTTGTTGACTTGTCTCCTAATCCAGAGACCTGCTGCAAAGATGGAGCAACCTTAGCTTATCTGCTGTTTGCTTAATGAACAGTTAACCTGGTAGAGATGCTGCCCTCAGTTCACGGGGACTCATGTTTGCTTTTCGCAGCATTGCAATGACACAAAGAGCTCTGCTGAGGTACAGGGAACCATGTTACACATTGTTGGTGGCTGTTGTTGAAAAGGTTGAAGCAATGCCCGTAGTCTTGAAAGAAGAATAGCAGTAAGAATGGCACGTGCTAGAAGTGAGCTTTCTGATCAAGCAGCGTCTTCTAGCACCTCCCAGACTGGTGGTGGCACTGACACTAAAAGCAACAGAACATGGTTAGAGGGATAAAAAACATGGTTGGTATTCATGTCCAACCATTCCAGTTTCTGAAAAGTTTATGACTATGGGAAAAAGCAGAAGAGAAAGGTAGACAAGGAGGGCATAGGAGTTGCACGCTAAGATACCAAAGGTGTTACGAGAAGTCCCAAGGTACTACTGGATGTAAATAATGGGACTAAAGCATCACATTGCACAGAAAATGTATCAGTCTGGAAATCTTGCAGGAAGCAGATTTTTTCTGAGATTCAGAGTAATGCCTGGTCCCAACCCTCTGGCAGACAATAAAAGATGAGCTGAAAGCCAGAGGTGCAAAGTCTGCAGTGTCTTAGGGAAGCCTTGCCCATGTTGTGCTCTTCAAGTCACATTGACTTCAGTAGGATTTTGGCCTGTACCAAAAAGCATCTGAGATGACTTTCCACAGAGACAAAGTCACGGGGAGAGCTCGACAGCCCCAGCCCCACCATTTATAGCTCCCAGGGAAGTGTACAACTGCTAAGAATTTACACCACACTTTTCCAGCTGCCAATACCAACCCGTCCATACTTGTCTGAGTAATGCCAGCATTTCCTCAGTGTTGACACTTCTGTGTTTCCTGGTGACACTTCTGTGTTTCCTGGTGTATTCATTTATCTTTTAATAAATTAATTTGGCTCACACATTCCTAACAGTTTACCGTTCCATTCCAGATACTAACTAGTGACAGGGATAATCAGTTAAATCCAAAGGGAGACTTGAGTCTTCTGCTTTGACCCTTAAATGCTTGTGGTGACATCTTAGATATATATAACCATTATTTTCTGGTAATATTTCAGTTTAAAAGTCTGATTCAGCCTAACTTGTTTGGGAAATTTGATTTCAAGCCTGCATTCTTCCTCCAGGGTTTCACCGGGTTGCGTCACGAAAGATGCATTTCATTATGTAATTTTTGCATAGATGAAAACTGATGTGCAAAGCCGAGTGAACCGAAATGGTTCTGTGCTGCATCTCCAACACGTGATGCTATTATGGGAAAGAGAGAACGGGTGAGAAAGGGACGCTATCATAAAACACAGATTTCAGTGCCACAGCCCTTAATTTGGAACAAAGTAATGCTGATATAAGGCATAAAAATATTTTCCGTTGTGAATCAGGTGCCTTGGCCAAGTCTGGAAAGATGTGAATTCTTTTTCTCTTTATATTTGAAAATGAAAAAAATGTACTTTTATCAGGACTTGACATAAAAATAGACGCATTTTATTTAATGTGTCAGCACTCACTTCTTTTACAGCTCTGCAGTATTCTGAATGTGGGTTTTTTTGACTTGCCATCTGAGTTTCCAGTGCAAATGAGTTACAACTCAAGAACTTGATATTCAAGGTTGCTAAAATTTTGCAATTTTGTGGTATACGAATGCACCATCTGTTCTTCCTAATAAGTAGCTATTTTTAAATTATATTTTATATGGTTTCTGCTGTTCTTTGACAGAGAGCCCAGGGAACAGCTTAGTAAACTCAAACTCGACAGACAGACAACTTCAAAAGAATTTTGATGTACATTTCCCTCCAAATACAGGAGTATTCATTCACACTGAGTTATTCATAATAGATGTTGTTCAGCAGATACTCACGCATTTACAGGGTACAGAACTGATTTTCAGCGGTTTATGTAACAGAGCTGGTGCGTGATTTTCAAACAAAATACTTTTTGTTAGTTACTGGATTCTTTGGGAAACAAAAACGGTTCCCTAAAGTTTGGTTTCCTAAAAGTTTTTGGATTCTTTTATGAAATGGAACACATGGGCCTTTTTCTCTCAACAACTTCCCCTGTGTCATTTGTTTCCCCGATATTCTTTTGCTACTGTTTTCCTGCTTTTTCACTTAATGAAATGGTTAAGCGTGGGGAGAGGGAAAGGAAAGAGGAGTAAGAGTTGGGTACAGAGAAGGAGGAAAAGTTTCAGTCCTGGTTTGTTGTTAAAAATAGGCCGGTCTGTTACAATGATCATCTCCCTTGTTGCAATTCCTGATGTAGCAACAGCAAGCTTTTAGAGAACTGATAGGAAAAAGTCACTCTATTGCTACCATGCCTCAAGGACTCTACTCCTGTTTTAGGGCATCTTGATAATTTTGCTTAAGTAGACCAGAGAGACCTGGGAAGTTTGATTTGGAATAGCTGTGCAAAATTCAGCTTTCTGAAGATCTCAGTTTTCTGAGAAAACGAGAAACTACAGGTTCAGTCCTGCCTCCCCTTTTTCTCAGCCTGCTGTGTCTCTCTCTTGCACTCTTTGGGAGGGGACCAACTCTCTGCTACTGCAGACTTCATCCTGTGCCTTGTCCACCTCTTTGGGATTGAGGCAGCAAACACACAACAGTTGAATTCCACCTTCAGAAATGCACTTGCCCACTGGCCCTTAGGGATGGCCACATCTGGCAGGAGCTGCAGGCAGCCCACCACACCGGCAGTGAGACCTGCTGAGGTCACTCTCCAGGGACATCAGAGGACTCGAAGGTGTGTGGAGGGATAAACTGAGCTCAGAGAACTGGAGAAGTGAGGCAGGGGTGCAATGTACCCATCTGCAGATTGAGTTGCAGTGCTGATGGGAACCAGAGATGAGACACTTAGGAAAATTAGGGCATGGAGCATCTATCACTCTTTCTCCAGCTTGCCTGGAATATGTCATTTCCTACTCAGCCTGCCATTTCACAGCTGTGACTTTTTCATCATGTTCTTTTCAAAAGAAAATAGGTCTGGCCCCTAAAAGAGACTTACCACAGAGTCCAGCCCCAAGTGCCCCCCTCTAGCTGGTCTCTCTTCCAGCTGTCCATCTCTTGGTTTTAATGAACTGAAGCCATAACAAAGTCCGGGCAACACAAGAGCAATTCAGTACTGGATTTCTTTCAGCGGTGCTAATTCCTCTGGCCTTTACAGGGGCAATGAACCAGAAACACACCTCAAATGGGTAGAGGGTAAAACAACCCAAACAAACAAGTAGGGGAAACAAACTAGAAGGTTAAAGAAAAGATAACCTGTGCCCGTTCTTGGGAAAGTAGAGTGTTTTCTTCCAGCTCAATTCACCCCATGGCCAGGCAGGTCAAGACTGCTGCTACTCAGTAGCTTACCTATGAAAACAAATATTCCTCTATTGGATAAAGTGCTGGACTGTTGATATTCAATGCCTTTTCAGGTTTTAACGCTCTCCAGAGCAAGTAAAAATCAGCCAAGCTAATTAGGATGTGCAAGTCTTTTGTCCTGACTGTGTTTTGTGTACTAACATATCTGTAAGAAAGCAGGACCTCCATGAGGCTGCAAGGACATGCAAGGGAGAGAGAAGAGGAGATGAGTGTGTGAATGCACAGCGGAAAACTCAGCGTGTGTATGGGAGAGACAAAGAGAAACCAAGGAGCCTTGTCTCTTCATTGAAGATGTATTAGAAGATTTCTTCTCTTTAAAGAATTACCAGAATGACACATGACAAAGAAATAAGGATAATGGGGCATTTTGTTTATAGAACTCATTCCCCTGAACTATGTTGCCTGTGCATGACTGAGTCTGGAAATGATAAAGAGAGATAACAGGTAAGATCACGAATCAGCAGCTTCTGCAAAGTGATACTCAGGGGCCACTAAAAGCTGCCATCTTTCATAGACTCCAGTCACAAAATACAGTCACTTGCAGCTGATTGCTGGCCCTGCTGGGTGTTGTTCACGCTCTGGCCAGTCTTTGGCAGTGCTGTGGCAATGTGCCTGGTACTGCAGGGCATCAGCTTTGGGCTGCCCATGATTCTTGGATAAGAAGTGACTCAATGTTAAAAAATGCCCATGTAATCTGAAGGAAATACAGTGTGAGTTATTGTCCTTGTCTGAGATCATCAACCCGGTTTACGCAGTCTGACAAAGAGCTATTTCGTTAACAGTTTAATTCTTTCTTGGTTCAGCTCAGACCTGACATAGTATCATATAAGGAAATTATTTCTAATGTCATTGTTGGGTTTCCATTGTACACTTTCTTGCCAAAAGAGGACTCTTCTGGATATACAAGCACAGATTATTGTACGTAGGTCAGCATTTTTTTTGAAAACACCACAACTCTTCACTGATGATAAAAATCTATGAGCTTGTCTATGGAGCTTTTAGGTGAGTCACTAAATCTAGGGAGATTGAGAGCCAGTCTACAAGCAAAACTGCAGAAAAAAATCCCTAAATCAGGTTATTATAGTGCAAGTCTACAGCTGAACAAGGGCTGTACATTCACAGGCAGGTGAAAATAAAGCTTTGCCTATCCAGCCTCAAGTTTCTTACAGCTGGCTCGGATGTTTCATGCCACAAAGTTGTAAGGGCCATAGCAGGGGAGATTCAGAGCTGGTTTTCTTCACTGTTTCTCCAGGATGTGTTTGATGGGCATGTCCCAGATGAGTTTGGACTGAGACATCGGGGTAGTTGAAGGCCCAGCTGTTTCCTTTCCTCTTGCTGTCTGAAGTGAGGCTGATGAAATTACTTGGCCGTGCCAGCCAGTTGAGCTGTGAGCCTGCTTATGGTCAGGACAGCCAAGCACAGATAGGAGATCTGCCTGGAAGACAACTCCTAACAACTTCCTCCTGTCAGAAGCCTCCAACTTGAAAATCTTCTTGCTAGGGGAAGTGAGGAGGAGTAGCTTTTGGTTTTATTTCCCTTCCTATGCAACAATGACCTGATTCTCCATAACAAAATAATAATACTTTGTTAAAATGCTGCTCTTAAGTTGAAGCTCAGACTGTCAAGAAGATGTGCAGAGCATGTACCTAACCACAAACATCTGCATTAATGCATTTGCATGTATTTGTACATATTTACATGCATGTATATATATATATATATACACACATTTGTGCCCCAAAAACTGTATGCATTGGACCTGACTGGTTCACTGAATTCAGTTCACTGAATGAAAAAGTTCCATGTCTCAGAATGTTACTTGCAGTTACTCTTTAGACTACATATGGACCAGGATTCAGGCACGTTTCCAGCTGTAGCATGAACTTAGTGACCAGAGCGTTTATAAAATTGCTAATACAGAATAGCTGAAGTGCAGAAAACAGAAATAAACCTGGGATCCATAGTACTAACTTTATTTTTAGAAGGAAAATTAAGGCTTCTTCAGCAGAAACATATTTTGCCATTTCTCTCTGACAGACCAAAAGCAACACTGAGATTATTTTAAATTGACCCTGTTTTGGGAGTCTGGTGTTTGCCAAGGATTCAACCATGTCTCCCTGGTTTCTACACAGTAACAGTGGGGATTCACATGGGGACACTGAAATAAGCTGACTTCAGACTTATCTTCTCCAACGAGACAATATCACAGCAACAGGTATTTATTAGGAACACCAGTACTAATATAGTTGTTTCTCCTCTTGAAGTCCCCATTCCACAGTCTGTATGGATTCAGTCTTTAGCAGAAATCATGGTGAAATCAATGGATGATTTCCTGGAACAAGAAATATAGTAACAAAAGAAAGGGACCTATGCTTCTTTATCTAGTTATTTCTGCTCTGTATTTGAACATCAGCTAAGCACATACCTGGCCCACACTGTAAGAAGTCACTTATGCCCTGCACCGCAAACATGGTGAGAATGTTTATATCTTCCTGCATCCAAATTGGGTTTATCCCAGTGGAAAATAAGTACATGAAAAAAAGAGGCAGAGAAGAAACAGAAAATTGGAACAAGGTGCTAACAGGGAGAACAGAGATTTGTATAGTTTACGCTCTTCTGGAGCCTCCTGGCTGCTTTCTTAACTTGCTACTTTTTTCCCTTGAATTGTTGCTATTCCAGCATGAAAGCTCAGCCTGGGCCCGATTAATGACATTGAGCAATTTTGGCTCTGCTTAAACTTCAAATTCTTCACCAGAGGAATTTTGTTCATTTGCAGAAATGACAAAATGTCATTCCTGATCAAGGATACAAGTTTCAACAAATGTTGGCAGGAGTGTTCGAACGTGCAAACAGCCAAGATGAGAGCCTTGCACTGCTTCAGTGCTTTGCTGTTTCTGAGAAATCTGTCAGCTGTCAATATGGAGCTTGGGTACCTTGTTAGTCTCACCTGCATGGTTGAAACAGCTGCTGCATGTGGTCTCCTGCAAGAAAACGGCACATCCGTTGGTTGGGGTATTTTTGCTATTTTTCTAGAAACTGAGACTTTTCACCAGCTAACAGCCCCTCCCGAGAAATGTTGAAACAGTTTCACTGTGAATAGCTTATACACACAACCAGGGACCTGGTCAAAGCTTTCTAGCTCTCTCTTTCACCCCCAGAGTATCCTCAATCCTGTTCTAAACAGCACCAGTTAGCAAAGCCCTCTACTACTATGTTTGCAGGTAGTTTGACCCTTCCTCCAGTACCTCCTTTCTCCCCCATTGTACATAATGCTCACAACATAGAAAATTCTTCCACTTCCTTCAGGGATTTCCCCATTTCAGGAAGATCCTCCGAAAACTGTGTTCTTAGCTGGTGTTGCAAGAGCCCCATGGTACAAAAAGGGAGAAGCGGAGGTGGGATTTCTCTTCTGTTTCTCCAGTTTTTAACACAAGAAATCACAGTCAAGTGGCTCAGACATCACTTCATATGAACACCTTTTAACAAACTTCTGCTTTAGAGTAGTTTAAAAATAAATAAATAAATTCCCTGTCCTACACACAACAGCCTTCCACAAAACTTGGTAATCTGGGAAATATTTGTGATGGTCATGTATGACCTCAGCAGAACACCTTGGGGAAATCTACCCAAAGTTACTATGCTGGGGCTTGCACAGGTAAAGAGCCAGCTCATCTCTCTGTGGGAGGTCTGAAATGTGGTGACTCAAAAGCTGTGATGCAGCTGCCTTTAGGAGGAGCTGAAAGCATCCTGCTTGCCTCCACCTCCCTGCTCTCACCCAGATCAAGTTCCACTTGGAGAACTGAATCCAGAAAGGCACATAGGTACCCTCAGAGCTATGGGGAAAAAAAACCTGTTAGCTGGGGCAGCCTGAATTTGAGTGTGAGCCTTCTGGCATACACCCATCACAACAACTGTCTGGTTTTCTCACTATTTTTTTCTGGGCTGCTTCCAAAATAACACAGATTACCTGTGTGTAGAGGGCTGACTGCCTATCATCAATGTGATGCACTTTCTCCACTTGAACTTACTAGGGGAAACTTGGTATATATGGCTAGAATTTGCTTGATCGAGTGGATATTTAACCTAAACCCCAACACAACCAGAGGGCAGCCCTGTATACCACTGCAGGTCTGTTGGCTTCACACACAGACCACCCTCAAGGCAAGTAGTGAGATACCAGCATCAACAAGAAGCAGTCAGAATTCATTCTGGGTTGTATTTTACCTGGAAGGTGTCTGTAAAATAAGGACATAAACTTGTCTTGTGCAGTTACTCTGCCACTCATTTGGCCAGCAGCAGATGTTCAGGGCAGGAGTCTAGAACTAGGCAAGCACACAGCTATCTTTTCCATCCTAGATGATTCTATGATTTTATGGTTCCGTGGCTGCAGACTCTCCTGACTAAATTTCACACTTCAGACAGCAATTGAACAAACAAGACTAAATCACCTCAGCCCAGCATTGTCTGCAGTTATTTGCCCCTGGGAAAGTTGACCTCTTCTTCATCATAAACCATTATGATTATTCTTGCTCTGTGGTGAACTGAGAGAAGAATGAACTGATCCACACTCGGGGGAGTGAAAGCAAATCAGGAAGAAAATAAGACAAAATCAAAATTCTCCATTTATTTACCTTGAGCAGAACCAGTATGTCCTCATCAACAGCTGACATTAGTTTGCATAGCCGCAAGTACAATAAAATGAACCAAGACAAGGGAGAAGACAAGTACCATGAAATGATGTTTCTGTGCATCAGCTGCAGAGTTGATTCCATCTTGCTAAATATTAAAGCTGCTAAATGTCTCCTCACACTGGTGTTGCCAAAACACTGTTTTTTCTTTCAAAACAGCATCTAGCAATTGGTGGAACTTGAAGCAGAGCATTGCCCCAAGACTATTCTTGGGACCTGGTTCAGTACCTCTCCATATGGGCTCTGTACCTTGGCTGCAGAACAGCAGCTGGGGACCTGCACGCTGCACAGCAGGAGCCATTTCTCCAGGAGACTGATTCCACCTTGTAAGAAACCTCTCCCACAATAGCTAAAACAGTGCTCCTGCAAGGCACCCTCCATCTGCAGGGGCAAGATTGTGTTGGAAGAGGCAAAGAATGGTGACGGTCTTTCCAGGACTCCTGTGACAACTGTCGTATTTCTCTGCTGCTGCTCCTTCTCAGCCAGACAAGGCTGATGAGTAAGTTGACCTAGGGAACAGTGTGTACTGTATGCCCAACCACAGTCCTCTTCTGCATCAACACCTTTGACTGATATAGTATCTATGAGGAAGAGCGATGAAGTCACAGAGTTGATACATGTCTTCGTAAGGATACTTAAAAAGAATAGAAATTTTACAGTTTTATCTACAAAATGCCTGAGCTGGGAGAAAGTCACAAGTAGTACTTTGCTTTTATGAGTGTGAAGAGTGAGAACAAATATACCCTTTTGTGCTGCATTCACAAGCCATCTAGATCACCCTGTAGTCCCTGCCTGTTAACTTCAGCCTTGGCTACAGCACTCCCAGACCACAGTGACCGGCCAGCAAAGGGCTTGAAGACAGAAGGCAGGGGATGGACATCACCTCCCATAGCTGGTATTAAACCCATGACTCATTCAGCTCCTACTGAGTCCTCTTTGCTTGACTTTTTGAGGATACTGAGGTCCATGACTATTCCACTACTGCTTGAGGGTAAATAGTCATCCCCAGCCCACCACGGTGACTCCTCTCCAGAGGTCTTCAAAAGCAAGTCAGATTTAGCCATGCAATGTTGTTGTGGAAGAAGTATCATTATTCCAGTTGAACAGAGAGGGGAACCAAGGCACAGTGGAAGCCATCATATGACATTTCTTTCAATGGAAGGCTGTTTGCCAACTGCCTACCGAAGCATGCCTTAGTTTGTTCCATATTTGACCTGGACCGGCATAAAATTCTTATAATGTTGGATTTTCAAAGTCTGCTGAACCCTACAGGCCAGAGGGAACAGCTGACCAGTGGCAGGGCCTGAATGAGAGCTGATAATCTTTTAAAAGATGCTTTTTATCTTTAAAGAGATCTTTGCAGTGAAATGATATTATTATTATTATTTCTCCCTGGTCCAGACAATGTAGAGATCTTTCATAACACTGAGCATTTTTGAAAATGTGTCCCATATTACTTTACAGAAGTGCCATTCCCACCTCAGCTGTCAAAAAACAGGGAGGATCCTCAGACCACTGGATCTTCTGGGATGTATTGTCAAAGACCGTGGTCTGAGGGTAGGTATCCCTTTGCTCTATAGCTGTATGGACACCAGGTTATGTTAAATCACAAGTATGATTTTTTTTACCTTAGTTGACTGTTCTTTCACATTTTAGAGTGATGACCATAAAAAAAAAATAAAATCACACGATCAATTGTAAATAGTTCAGAACAAATCTGCACAATTACTTTAGAACCATTAATTTTAATACAAAAATAAGACCCAAACCAGTCAAAACGTCTGATTGCATACTTTCACAGTGACTATCTGTAGCATATTTTGTACTAAAAGTTCTTTCAAATGCCCTTCACAGCGTACTTTATCCTGACCTGTCATTTTTCATAATTTACTGATTCATCCCAAGATCTTTCTTTCATCTTTTAATATATATGTGAATTTCCTGGAAAAAAAGGCAAATCACTATTAGATCATCATCTATCTCCACATCATGAAAGTAAATTCCTTGCCAACACTAAGCCAGCATTAGCTGTCCACAAGCCATTAATCCAAAAAAGCTTAGAAAAGGTCAATTTTTTTAAGCCAATAGTATAAAACCCACATAATATAACATTTGGATAGAAAGTTTAGGAAGTCTCTTTTGCAACTTAATTTAAATCCCCTGTAGACCAAAATGTCTGGATAAAGCCCACAAAAGATTAAAGACACTGGAGGAGATGATTTTCTAACCCATCGCATTTTCTATCCCCATGCAAATCCACACAAATCTTTGCCTCTTTGAAGTCACCAGCAAATCTCTTGGTCTTTTCAATAGGACTTACAACTTCACTCCTGGTAATTACATCAGCCTTCCACTGTGGAACATCACTCCTGGGAAATGATAATAATATAAAGCTGGCCACTGCCAGACCCTCTTTGTACCAAAGCCATTTAATTTAAGTAGTTTTTTCTTTTCCTTGGTGAATACACGAGGATGTTACAGGCTTCACAGATGCACAAATCATCTCAGGAAGGGACAGGCTGATCCTTTTAATAGGACTTTCAGCCCTGACAAGATGTTTCAGAGAGCAGATTGTGGCTAGGCAGTCAGGTCTCAGTGGAGCTTCCTTCTCCAAAGCATGGCTTTCATCCATCTGATACTCTCTCTGCACATGTCTGTCAAAAGACTGTTCTGCAAATTCCTGTCATCAGCTACATATCTCTCCTCACTTCCCCTTGGACCCATGTTTGTGCCCAATGGGTCCATGGTAGCTCATCAAACCTGCCAGTCTGTGCCCTTCCCCTTCTTGGTGCAGATGTTGTCTACATCTGCCACACTCCCTGGGATACTTCACCTCTTTCCACGTACCCTGATGGCTCAGCAATAAATGGAATACAAATATGGCCAAGTAAGAAAGTAGGTCACCTTTTATCAGTAGTCTGGGCACCCTGAGAAATCTTTCCTTAGTGAACCTCTCCAGGGTAGTAGGTTGCAGTAGCGGGTTACGCTGGCTGAGGAGCTGACGCCTGTCTAGAGGTACCTCCCATTGCTCATTGCTCTGTGTCCACATAATGAAATGAGGCCAATAATGCATGAGACCATCTTCTCATGGCAGCCTGAAGGGCAAGGAAAGGGAAACAGAAGATGAAAAATGAGCTGCAAGGAAGTGAAACACATTGCTGAGTCTCCTTGTTTTGCTGATTAAGCTTCCAGACAAAATATTCCACTAATGAAAACATTGTGCTTTGGAGTTTGTTTGGTTTGTTAGACTTCTCCCTTAGTTTAGATACAGATACAAATGCATGAACGAAAATCAAGCAAAAGTAAACAAACTGACAAAATTCTGGGGTTTCTGGTGGATCTTGAGAAAGTTCAAATGCAAACAGTGGACTCTGCAGTGTCTTTATCACCAGACTGCTGTCCGAGGTGGAATTTGCTGTGATGCCGTTGCTGA
Source organism: Megaceryle torquata (assembly GCA_024611175.1). Classification (NCBI taxonomy): domain Eukaryota; kingdom Metazoa; phylum Chordata; class Aves; order Coraciiformes; family Cerylidae; genus Megaceryle; species Megaceryle torquata. The sequence continues at coordinate 24,755 of JANIJG010019446.1, forward strand.
AACTTGCCCACGGGCTCTCTCCTTCAGTAGCAATGTGCCTCCCTATGAAAATGGCACATTTTTATGGCCTGGCATGTTCCTAAAGCAAAAATCTTCTTGTGCGCTTCAGGCTGCTCTTACTATTGCTGTTGCCATTTCTTTTCTCTACAGGGGAACTGTTGACAGAGCAGATGATAAGTCAAAGCCCAGATGATGATCTGGGTGTTGACAGATAAGATCAATGGGTTTGTTGTCTCAACCCAGGCGCTGTTTATCCAGTACAATGGTGGGCTAATTTCACTGGCGCTGGCTCTATGCTAATGCCCTGCCATAAAGGAGTTATTACAATTCCACCTGAAAGCCGGCACTGCTCCTTCCTTTCCCCTCTCCTTCCCACCATTCCTCCCCCTCCCTGACAGGTAAATGTCAGCTGAAATGCCAGATGCAGAGATTGCAGTCTCTGTGGTTTGTTTTGACCAACGTGGATTTGCTCGGAGTCTTAAAATGATGCCAGTCTGCCGTTGTGCCAGCTGCAGGCAGTCCTCACTGAACGAGAACCTCTGCCTGCGAGATTTCAGGTGTATCGCTGCCTAGGCATCAGGAAAAACTTACAGTATACACAGTATAATTTGAGGCAGGAATTACTCTCAATTACGTACGAAATCCTGTGTTATTCCAACACCTTTGATGACTTTACAGTGGACGTAGGCTTGTGCTGCTGAAGGTAAAATCTGGCCCGATTTCTTCTCTTTAATCACAAACGCAATCTTTTGGGAACAGCAAATCATTTGCATGGCTGCGTGACAAAGAATTATTACACAGAAGAGGTAATAATTCATAGTTCTCATTTGCGTCACTTAATTTTGTTCCCAGGTGATAAATGAGGCCTGTGCCAGGAAGGAAACAGTGTTTTCATACTCGTCACCAGAAAGCATTTGCTGAATTGTGTCAAATCTCTTACTACCGCCTCCTTTGACAAGTGCTTGTAATTTCTTTACTTCTCCAAGAGATATCTCCCTGAAATCATCAGTGCGAGATAAGGTCTGTTCCTCTCACACCTCTCCATTCATCACATCACTCTTGAGTTTTATGCCCTCAGCAATAATCCCAGAAAGATGTTTATTTCCTAATCTGAGCGTCAGAAATATGTCTGAAGCAACATCCAGTCCTGTCAGCAGTGACATCGATTAGGAATTAGGAAGTAGCTGCTGGAAAGTGATGAATATGTAGAGGTACTTCCTGTAACGATCACAAATCAGAATCAGAGCTGAATGGAAAATATAAGTAGCTTGCTGAGAAGATGAACTTGCATTTTTTTAATGAATCCCCTCTGATGGTATCTATACTTCTTTCTAATGTTTGAGTTGCACAAACACCTGAGTGTTAAGGGCTTTTTCCACCCACACAAGCCTAAGCCTGGTGAACCAAACTCAGCATGTCTCCAAATGTCCAGAGAGGCTGAAGGGGTGGTAGGAAAAGCACCTTTTTCTTAGTGATCAATCCCACTGGGGAGGTGGGAAAAGCACCTTTCCCTCGGTGATAAATCCCACTGGAGAGGACTGAACTTCCAGGTACTGTCGTGGAAAATGCCAGCTCCAGAAAAGGTACATCAGCCAGTTATGTATAATCTTGAAGTCTTTAGGGTTCCACTAAAGTACAGGGGACACTTTTCTGGGCAATTGCCCCAAGAGGTGAGATGCAGCTCTCTTGCATTAGCTCCTATGTCCATTCTTGTGAACTTCACACTAAGCAGAGCACCCTAATGTTACAGTCAAATGGCAACTGCATCTTTTAACTTGTGCCATCCTAATTTAGATTCTAATCCTAATTTAGATTCTATAAGGCATAACTGTTTTAAACTCCTAGGATAAGAGGTAATGAATATTTGTTACTGCACGATTATCATTAATGGCTGCTATTTTATTTATAGAATTGTTTTGCTGTAACATCTGGTAAACTATTTCCCTTTTATTAAAAAAAAGGAGTTTGCCTATACTAAAAATTGTGACTGTCATCTCTGTTGGTGTCTCGTTAATAAACATTGCTAACTGGAAACTTAAACTTCTTTTATTTATCAGACTTGAGTCAGAACATTAAAGCAGAAGCTAGCTTTGAAGTGGGGCCCAAAGTAACAAAAAAAAAAACCCAACACAACAAAACCTTTAATGTTTTATCTGCAGGTTTGCTGACCAAATCCATCTGCTTTATTTGACAACTGATAAAGACTGGCAGGTGCTCTAATGAGCCGGCTTTGGCTGCACTTGCAGATCATCCTTTTGAAACCTGCAGCAATGCCGTTCTCCAAATAGCTGAGAGACATGATTGACCTCAATGTCAAATGGCTCAGTGGATGTGTGCATGACCATTCTTGTGAATACGTGTAGAACACCCTCCCACACCCCCCCTGCTGCAGTCCCTGACCCCTGCTCTCGGTTGCCCTACGCACATGCACGTCCTGCCACTGTGTTTTAGTTTTTCCTCCTTCCATTTTGGGTCCAGTCTTTCCTGTGACAGGAATCCATCTGTAGCAGTCCACATCTGAATGAAAACTTGGAAAACGGCCCATTTAACCCCCTGGGCCTGTATTACAAGGGGAGAAAGAAGCTGGCCAGTGCCCTGGTCTCTGTGTGCTGTTCTTATTATGGCAACTGAGCTTTGTCATTAAAAAAACCCCCAAGATTTATGGGAAGAGGCAGCATAAAATCACAAATCTCCAAGTATAACTTAAAGTTGGAAGTGACCTCTGAAGGCCATCTGCTATATCCCTTTCTCAAAGCTGGTCCAGTTTCTAAGTTAACATCTTCAGGATCAGTGTTGTCTGAGACCAACTCATGCACCTTTATCTCTCTGCTTTGTAGGTACCAGCTGGGACTTCTCTTTTCTTTCTTATAGTCAAAGTGAACAGCATAATAAGATTAAAATTAGAGCAATTGTTCCCAAATTGTATCTAGCTTTTCAGCTTGTTCTATTTCTGACTTGAAGAAGGACTTCTGTACCCAGACGCTTGTTTGCTTTTTCAGCTATATCAGCTAGGCTGATAAAAAATACTACCTCGTCCTGCAAATCTTACTGGTATTCTTAGACTCTCCCAGCAAGAACATTATCTTCAGTGACAGTGACCAGAGAATCTTTGTCCCTGAGATTACATGTTTTATCTCAGACAAGCTGCTGAAGCTGTTATTGGAATAAGCAGACTAATCCAAGATTCAATAATGCTCTCTGAAGGATTAAATGGTACAGAAATTAAAACAGAAACTGAAGTAAAATGGCCAGTGCAAAAAAAAAAAAGCATTTTATTTTACTCTGAATGTAGTTGAAATTAATTTGTCCTGGTTATCCAGTCGTTTTTGGGGTTTTGGTTTGGTTTGGGTTGGGTTTTTTTGAAGATGTAATAAAATGTCTCCCTTTTTGCTGCTACAGTTGACAACATGTTTGGTTTGCCATTCCAAGTGAGACAGGAGGGAAATTAGGAGAGCAGACTAAAGGAAACAGGGCTGGGCAGAGGTGTCAGTGGTAAGATGTGCTTTGCCAAAAGTTCACTTATCTTAACTATGGTGAATGATTAAAGGACATTACTTCATTCTAATCCTTATACAGTTTCCTCTTAATAGTAAAAACTAAAGACCCTACACAGAGCAAAGCAATTATTTTTAAATTAGTCTTCACAATCAAAAATAAAATAGGAGAACCTCATCAGTTGTTAATTTTTACTGGGAACATTATGGGAAGCCTGGAGTAGACATTTTGCTATGTAACCCTGCTGTCCCTGATGTGACTAGACATACACACTGAATTTTTCACAAATCTTCCTGTGTTGAATCAAGTCAGAAACTTCGAAGAGCTCCAACCGTATCACCCTGAGCAATCCTTGACCCTTGCAATTACATTTTCAAATGCTTGGGGAAAGAAAAAAAAAAAATTAGGATGAGCTGTTCAGGCTGCCCTGAAAGGAATGCAGATTCCATCAGTGTCCATTTGCATCAGCCAGTGGAAATGACCCCAGAAAAATCTTCTCAGAATTAATTGCTCAGGCTTTACTTATTGGATTAACCACACTTCTTCCTGGTGCCATGTTACTACTGGGTATGGTTTAGACCAGTGGACTCCTTCATTGTGGTCGCAGCTCATCCTCTAAGGACTTCATAGTGTGACGACAAGCAAATAAAGGACAGGAAAAAGGACCTGGTTTTGGCATTTATAGACGGGGATGTGAGGCACAGCAGGAGATTAATATCTCGAGGGGTGGCTTGTAACGGACTGGAAAAACCACAGAACTGATCAGGCTTGTGTCATGAAAGGACGAGTATGATAGGGCAGAAATCCCAGCCTCTAGAACTCTGTCCTGTGCTTCACACTGGGAGTAGCTAAAGGAGCATCCCTGTGCCTGGTGCACTGGGAAACGTTACTCCTCAGCCACGGACCTTCTATCAAGGCAATACCACTTGAAATATCCCATCATAAAAGCCTGAACACCAGCAAGGAGAATGTTTTAGGGGCCACTGCAGGCCTATAGAGTAGGCAACTTGCAAATTCATGGGAGGGCTGTCAAACAGAGTTTTATTGACCACACCACCAGGTACCTCCTGCTTCATGGTGACAGTTCCCTGTAGCTTCTCTTCTTTCCTCCTCTTTTTTCACTGCCTCCTCCCAGCTAATGCTGACAGGGAGGCTTAGGCTGAAGAAACAGGAAAGGAATTGTTACTTGTCAGAATAATGCTGAAGAAGTTAGTGAGTTGCCTCTTGGATATTAGAGCTCACAATTGAAAATGCTGAGGTACAAGTAAGAGCAAGCAGGGGAATGGAATTTCTTCTCTTGGTTTTCCCTCACAAATATTAAGTTTAAATATGCAAAATAAGTGGAAAACTTATAATGCAAGTGCAGCTACAATCCTGAAGGACAAAGAAAAACAAACACATTGCTGTTCCTGGAAAACTTTTGTCTGAGGGCTGGCCAGATAATCCCAGCAACTTCCACTAAGCCATTTGAGCAGTCACACTCAATATCTAGAAAATTCATCAGCTGTAAGGAGAAGAGCAGTCCTGTCCAGGAAAAATAATTCATCTCAGGCAAACAAAGCAATAAACGCAGAAATGAGTGGCTGCAGTTCCACCACAATACAAGTGTGATCAGACTTAAGGCTTTAAGATCTATGAAATGATCACGGACTGCACTTGTCCAGAAAAATGGTTGTGTTATCCCTTCAGGTTTTGACTTAAAAATCTGTCACAGGTCTTTACTGTTTCGAGGTTAAAAGACTCCAGCAGTATTTTTTCTTGCTGTGAGCATGAGGCAAAGGCATGAGGCACAGCAACCATCCATTTGCAGCTCTTCTTTGAGCAAATGTAGCATGGGCTGTGGGATCTCAGTGCAGATCCCACTGAGGCTCCTGACCTAAGAGTAAAAATAAGGTGTTGTCTGTAGTGGATTGAGTGCCACATATTTCTCAACTGGCACACAAGATACCATAAAAAGGGTTACTGCTCAGAGTCATATAAGGTTAGTACGTCAGACATATGTGGAAACAGCAGTTATCAGAGAATCATAATATGTCAGGGGTTGGAAGGGACCTCTGGAGATCATCAAGTCCAACCCCCCTGCCAGAGCAGGAAAATGCTCATGTCCAAAGTATTCCTCTAAGTCCTATAGACTTTCTGCTACAGAGACTTACACCTCCAACCAAAAGCATATGGGATGTCCCGCTGAATTCAGAGGATGGACCATAAGCCTCTTGTCTTGAAAAGGTCAGAGACCATTGTTTGGTCTCCAAGAAAAGTCTTTGGAAAAGATGAATGAAATAAAAGAAATGGAGGTATAAGCAGGGGCAGGGTGAGGAGGGAAATCCTTCCATAGATCACAAAAGATCTTGTAACCATACCTTTTGGAATACATGTAGAACCTGAGGGTGCCAGGATATATATATATTCCAAACTCAGATTGCAGATGAGGCCTGACACATGCCCAGATTTCACTTACACATTTCATATGCTGCCAGATTGCAACACCCAGAGCTGTGTGTCTCAGTACTTCGGGCATTTTGGGTTCTTGCCAACTCTGCTCCAAATAGACTTAACCTCTATAATTAAAACACATTTGCTAGAAGTATTGAGATTGTTTTAACCTGAAGTCTTTGGTTGAGGTCTGCGTTTGTCCTGTAGCTGGTCCTTTGCAACACAGAGAGAGCAGCAGCCCCAGAGCAAACATTTTGTAGCTTCCTGGTTTGGTTTTGGAGAATGCAGCCTGACATACTGAAGTGATGCTAGAGCATGAAATGCAATATGGGAGAAGTTCTCACAAAATCACTTTTCTAATACTGGCTTGGCTTTGCTGCTGGTTTGTTGGGGCTTTTTTAAGTAAAAATGTCTGGTGTAGACAAGCATGCTCCATCAGACAACAGTGGGCTCACCATGTAAAATGGATCCATTAAACCTCCCAGTGGCGACTGAAATACACACTGACTGAGTAATATGTATTCATTTTAGGAAGTTCAGTTGCTAGAGGTGGCAGAGCTCATCAGATGCTGTACAGAAAGCTGCTCAGGTCTGGGTAGCAAAGCCTGTGAGTTTACCCACAGGGTTTGTGGATTCCTCAGGCAAAGCCATCAGCTCTTGCAGACTTCCCAAACAGAGCAGCTGCACGAGAAAAGGAGCCCACGTTTTGTCAGAGACAGACTCTTGGCTACCTGACAGCTTTGGATTTCCTTCTTTTCCACCTCTCTTCTTGCTTAAATTTTTCTTTAAAAATGAAGGTAGATGAACATCAGGAAAAATAAATCCTTGTAGGCCACAACTAGGCTTAAAATGTAAGAGCTGCATTTAAGGACGTGGGATTTCACTTCTATTCTGGTGTGGATCAGCTGGGGATTCCTTTAACAAGCCTGGCTGCAGAGAGCTGCTGCCCTTTGGCCCTGTTACAGCATCCTATTGCCCTACATTTTCTGGTCCCTATTTTATTCAGGTACAACTTGTACGTTCCACACACAGACCTTAGACCCTCTTTCCCTCTCTTAGAGGGGCTACTTCTGAAAAGAAAGCCTGCATTTACTCAGGTAAATTCAGAACAAGGGAGGAGGGAAAATGTAGGGGTAGAGTGGCTGTCATGGGGTAGGAAGCAGGCTTGGGTGGTATCCTCAGACAGAGACAAATTCAATTATGTGACAGACATAAGCCTGCCACCGAGGTCATGCACAGAGGTTAATGAAGTAAATGTTAGGGGAGAGCCTTTTCTGGCAGAGGTCTGTGGGTGAAGCTTCTACTACCAGCCCTCTCCTAGCTCAGGGCACTGGTGCTCCTCTGTCCTGGAGTCCCTTGAGCGAGGCATGGTGGTGATTCCCAGACTCTGCCTGGGTTTGTCTCTCACTGGACTCTGGAGTGGGGATAGATAATAGGGTAAAGGTAGGAGATAATAGGGTAAAGGTAGCAGAAGGAAAGGTGCCTGCTCAATAATACCTTGTCAACCAAAGGAGACCTGTGAGTGACTGTGTTCGAGTTGCAAGAATTGTATGTGCATGTTTGCACACATATGTGGAGGAGTAATGTGAACCGTGGCGAGGTCCATTTACTTTGATGTCTACTAGAACCCCAAGTAAAAAGCAAAACAAACAAGAGATGCAAATCTGAATTGTTATACTCCAAAGCTACCTGTTACTATAGGATTTCAGCTCCCATGGTGCAATTCCGGCTGTAATTACACAGGAACAGCATTTGTGGTAGCGTCAGGACAAATATTACCTGCATTAGGTCTTGAACAAACATGAATGGAAAAGTGTAGGTGTTCTCTAACTTACCACGTCCACATAACACCAGGTAATTGATTTTATTGGGTGCTATGGGCACCCAACGATTTGGAAATCTTGTGTTTTGAATGCCCTCTAGTGGCTCTGGCTGCTGATGGTCTCCTTGCCCAGAAACCCTCTGTGGTCCCAGAGGTGTGGAGCAGGGCTGTGAAGGTGAGGATTGTTGGCAAGAGGCAGTGCCGGGTGAGCCATCTCGCTGCAGGCATGGAGAGGGTCTTGGGCTCGGCTTTGTTGAAAGAAGTTATGGCTCGCTTAGAATGATTTTTAATTACTCGTTTAATGCTTGTAGCCATTAACTTTTTTGGAATGTGATTTGTCATCAGGGAGCGTAAACTCTCTGACTGTCTCCTGGCAGGAGGAGGGGGGAGAGGGGGAAACACTGTGGGCTGTGTTTGAATATGTCCAGCAGCAGTATTTACTCCTACACCCCCTTATGTCACTTGCCTCACAGTAATTCTCTTTGGATATTGCACAGCTCCAATTTAAAGCTTATGTCAGCAAATTAGCATTTGGGGTGGGGGGCAAGAAACAGTTCCAGTGAAAACTACTTGTCTTTGGGTTGCAATTGCATGCAAAGGCAGACCCAGCCTGGCTTTGTGCTACAAACTGGGTGTCTCCACCACAGAGAGAAACCAAGTCATCTGGGGTAGCTGCGCTCAAAACTCATACATGGGCACAGTCCTCGAAGCTCTTCAGAGCTGGCCCTATCCACTCCTTCCAGCAGCAGCTGCAAAATTAGTCTATGTGTTGTAATAATTAACAGCAGTGATAAAAGTCTACAAGGTATCTCTAAGCAAATGTTAAGAACTTGTCTGCTTAAATAAAGTTTGTAAACTAGACCTCTGTTGTTCCATTTGCTTTTTGATCTGACGCCTATCTTAATACAGTAATCAGCAACAAGCAGGAGGGTGTGTTAGCATGTTCCATTTGCTACCATTGCTACAGGCGAGAAAATACTTGAACTTTGAGAAAAGAAGCAAAACCAAAACAATAGAGTAAGATCAAAGTGAAATCTCTGATGATTTTTCTTTTACAGAGAGTTTCCTTCTTTTCCTCCTCTTATTTTCTGAGGTGTTTCTGCTCTTGGAGGTCACCCTGAGCTATTTTTTGGAGAAAGATGACACGGAAACACTGATACAAGCATTAAAGCAATTCCAAAAAGGAGTTAATGTAGGACCAGATCTGAGGACAAAATTTCTGCTTCAATCAACACCAGCTTGTTCCACTGTGCTTGTTTTGCATCTGGGAGCTCCAGCGGTGAAGCCAGCGCAGCAGAAGCAGCTCCACAGGTAGGGCACGTACAGCACCTGCAATACGCGCTGAGGAGGAGAGCTTCGCTGAGGGTTCAGCTTTTTCTTCTTTCAGATACCATGTGGCAACACAAACAAATCAAAGTTTCAAGGACTGCCCCTTAGCAAAGTGGATTAATCCAGCGAAGCAACAATTTCCATTGCAGCCAGTTTACATGCGTCTGGGCTGAGTGTGTAACCGTTCTGAAACTGAGTCCCCAGGCAGAAGCAGTCACCAAATCAGTGGATGCTAAGTGAGTATCGTGTATTAGCCATCTAATGGTCCATCTTGATTTTGGTGGAAAAAAATGGAACCACTGAAGTAGATGTTATAATTATGTACAGCTTTTTAAGGTGGAAGAAAGTGGTGGTGCTTTTAGCTGCAAAGTTGGATTGGCAATAGGAAGTCAGTGTTCCTCTGTCTCTGCTATTGGCTTGACCCAAGGGCAAGTCATTCTACTTCTGTGCATCAGATAAGGAATCCTGTTCTAAAACTGCATATAATGAAACTGTCTCCTTCTGAAAAAGGCATTGAAATCTGCTGGAGGGGAGGGCAGGATCTGTACGGTAAAGGATATTACAATCATACCATAAGATGAAGTCAGGACTTAGGCCGATGTCCTGGGAAACACAAAACATATTATTGGTCCCAGGTGTCTGATCAAAATATTTTGATGGTTAAATACAAAACACTTCAAGTGCACACAAATACTTTTAAATAAGCTGCAGCCTGAGACAAAGCAAGTAACTGCTGTAAAATTCAAAGAAGAAATACACCACAGACTCCAGCAATATAGTCAAGCTGTTCTAGAAGACAGAGAGGTAAAAGTCAGTTAAGTAGGCTGTTAATTACCAAATGCATGTTTACCTCCAGCTGCAAAATAATGACTATGGAGTAGCAAATGTAGCCCCTGTGTGGGTCTTCAGCAGCACCCAGTGCAGGTGATACACATCATGCTACCTTACATTAAATCCTTATTTAAGTGTGGCGGCTGGGGGGTAGTCCTCTTTTCTCATCTGGTAGGAGACCAGCTACTGGAGCTTGTGGCAGAACAGCTTTGCCTGGAAAATTTGTGCTGGACAGCCCTTGGTGGGACTTGCTGGAAGTGACTCCTTCCCTTCTGCTCTCTGGTGGGTTGTGGCTCTCAGGTATTTGAAAGCCTTGCTGTAGTCTCTGGAGGATCAGAAAGGTCGGTAGTGTGCTTTTCTTGACTGGGGGTGTTAGTTGACTGAGGCTGTGATGGAGGAGGTGTTGTTACTATTCTTGTGCTGTGGATGGAAAGCCCAGGGTTGAGGGGGATGTAACCAAGAATGGGAGCTGCAGATGTAGGAGTTACTCGGGTGCTCCACCAAGGGAAGTGACTTCTGGGAGCCTTGTACATGGTACAGCTGCCTTTGTGGTTTCACTCGTATGTGCCTAGGCTTGCATCTGCATCTTGGAGCTGACTGCAGTCAGCTCTGTTTTATGGAGGTCTAATTCAGTTATTTGGCTTCTACTAAGCTGAAAAGGCAGATTTTTCCCAAGTAAAGCAGTGAATTCTGTGTGCTTTGGGGACTGGAAGAGACCTCTGAGACACAGGGACTATGTAGCTTAAACCTAAACCCTTTCTTTAGCCCCTTCTTCTGGTTCACTTGTATTAACAGTGGGGTTTTTTCTTTTTGATTACTATCATGTAAGTGTCTGACTAATGTATATTGCAAGGCAAAGCCCTTTTACTCAACTATAACTTAAAAAAATAATTCTCCCCCAATATTCCATCACACAGTTAATCTCAAAGTTGTTTTCTAGAATCTCTGTCTTTCCTTCCTTATCATGGTGAGATTTTGATTCCCTCATTAAAATCTAGTTTGCTATTAACTGTTGTCTGTCTAACTCTTCCAACTTCTTGTTCAGGTATTCTTTACTTCAGTGTTCATTTTAATTGCAGTCTGAGGTTACCTGACAATTGTTGCTTGACTTGTCCTGGCACCTACAAGAAGGCCCCACCTAGGGCTGAGGTATGAGAGAAAATAAAGTATAACTCGATTCCATTGCAATGGCCTCATGTGAAAATGGTACGGCTCCTGTCTTGAGCTTTGGCAAAACATGAGCTGCACAGAGGGGAAAGTTGGGTCTTTTGCCCTTTTGTGGAACAACCTAAGGGAGAGACTTGAGATACAGAGAAAGGGAGAGAATTGAACTATATTGCAAAGTCTGTTTCCTTTATCACTTGCCAAGAGAATCCTATATTCTCATTTTTGGGTATCTATAGTAATTTCAAAGTGAAGAATAAACTGATATACCAACTGACTTCATGTAACACTTTGACTGCAAGTGTAGTCTGACAGACAGACAACCTAGAGGCTCCACTATGCAGGGTCTTTTACTTCTAGTGTATACCATTTTTCATTTATCCAGGTTCAACACTTGCTGCTGTTACCTGCTGCCAACAGATGGAATTAATCTTGGAGTGACCTATTCTCCTACAAGGCTGCCTTTTTGTTTCTTGGAGCCTTAGTAGAGGATTCCCCTTGTTCTCAGAACATGCAAAAATCCCTCTTCTCTTGTTTACCAAACCACGATAAAGTAGCTATACAGTGTACTGAAAACACTGGATGCTGCAAGTCGTGTTTTGTCTATTTAAAGCAGCTTGATGTGTTTTCCTAGTGTCTCAGCTTTTAAAACACCCATTTGCATTTTCAAACTTTGTGCCTCACTGTGAGGGCAAGATATTCAGTTTTCTGTTTTGAAGTGCAACTAGTTCTTTGAAAAGAACACCTGTCTCTGAGGGTTTTTTTATGAAAAATAAGTCTATGAGCATTGTGTAACTTCACAGGATCATCATAGCCAGTGAGGCTGGCCTCTTCTAACAGTCAAAATACTTCCCAGTGCAACACAAGCTCTTGAAGTCTACCCACTGCTGACGTGTGGGTCATTTTCATGCTTTTTGCACTGTGTTCTGGGCAGAAGAAAGAGAAAGTTTAGGAAATGTTATTGCTTCATGTGATATCTTAATACGCATCTACCACCCACTGTGCATATCTAATGCACTATCTACCACCTAGTCGAGCCTGATATTGCACCATAATAAAATTTAACAGCAGTTTGGACGAAGAAAAAGAACTTCTCATCTCATGAGTAGGCCTGTCTCCCTGTTCTCTCTGTTGGGTGGATCCACTGAAGTCCTGCTTGTTCTGCCAGTTCTGAGGTGTTCCCTTCTTGTCGATTTATACTTGTGATTACTGGGCTGAACTGTTCTGATATGCTTTGCTCAGACTCTTGGAAACTAAGTTTTTGTTTTTTCTCAAGTTGCTTGCATTCCCTAGACCTCAGTGGATCTCAGCAGAACAGCATCTGCTGTATGCAACCAGCAACAATGAAATTAGGCCATGAAAAAGAACCTTTGTGCTGTT
>JANIJG010019446.1:47331-66768 GCA_024611175.1 Megaceryle torquata
CACCACACCCTCAGACAGAAAAGCAAAGAACACTTCAGCTATTCCCAAGATAGATGTCTAGATAGACAATAACAATAGACAATAAGAGCTGTGTATTGCACACAGGCGTTTTTGGCAGATAACAGCAATTCGGATATCGGTGCCTGAAGAGTGGCACAGGGTCTAGCTGCATCTGCAAACCCCCTGACACAAAAGCACACACGTCTAAGGGCTTCCCCACCCCCTCCACCCTTTGCTTTCTTTGGTGCTTTACCTTGATGGATGGAGACTTGTCTGAATTAATTGCATCCTATTATTGTAAAGGTGGCTACTTTGCTGGTAATTGCCCTTCAGAAATGCGCTGCTGAAAGATTGGCACATCTATTACGCTTACTGCTCCTCCCATAGTTACATTTCAAAAATACAGGTGTATATATTCAAAATTGGGGTTGAAATCAAATTAATCTGCTGTGTTCTCAAGTGTTGGCCCTGAAATCAGAAAGATACACTTGTCAGAGTTATAATTTTAAGATTGCTTATCCTTTTGCTCTTTTCCTTACTCGCTGAGCTGGACCAGATCTAGTCTTTCAAAGGTTCAGGTTTAAGCAAGCTTTATCTAAACTTCTGTAAGTGAATGAAGCAGTAAATGGGATTATGGTTACCAGAAAAATTAGGTCTGCCTAGGCTTTTAGAGACACCAAAATTTCCACAGAAGTGACCAGTTCCTTCAAAGATACACAAACTACTGTGACCCTTCGAGAGTCCATAAAATTTGAAGCCTCTCTAGCCCTTGCATTAGCAAATTGAGGTTTGGATACATTTTCTCACTCAGTCCTTGGTTCAGAAAGCATTTAAAGCAATGGGTAATCCTATTTCTGTTCAGCAAGCCATTTAATTTCCACAGTGCCAAAGGAAAAAAGAAAAAAGCTTTACCCTATGGTGACTCTTAATGTGGCTGAGAACTGGAGAATGTTATGATTTGCAGTTTGAAATCCCTTCTCTAATCAAGTGCTTTCATGCTTGACTCTGGTGGGCATAATACTAAACTTGATTTAATCTTAATAGTTAAGGCTAAGTTCCTAAAACCTAAGCATTTGTAGGATGAATCTTCTTTACAATTTTCACAGATGGTCAGGGTTTCACAGGTGCTGAGTTTCTCTCCTCCCGGCAGAACTGAGTAGCACAGGCACCCTGTAGAAGAACAAACAGGGCTTTATAGCCTATCCGTGGCAACAAGTTGCCAGCTTATGGAGGCAGCTGGCCACCTCTATTGTAGTGTTTCCAGTGAATTATGGGATAATAAAATAAAGTTCGTTACTAAAGGGCTAAAGTCATGCTCTGATCTTTTTGAGATCCTGCCTGGATTGTCCATAATCTTCTGTTTATCAACTATTGCTAAAGTTCATTTATTTATAACCGTGACAAATAACCCTCATGTACATTCCTCCAGTGATGTATTGTGCAATTGTTTTGCATTCCTGAAATGTAAAACAAACTATCAAAGTAGGACATGATGCAAGATATTAATTTTTAAGAAACAGATGAGGAATAATTCCTTGAAATGGACAATGTAAAACGTAAACCAGCTGCTCATACACTATGATAAGATTTAAACTAAAAAGTTACAGCTCTGATGAGCTCTCCGTGAGAAGTGCAAGCTGGTTTGTTGTAAGTAATAGACAATGATTATGCTGCTTCATCACAACATCACTTAGCTCTCCAATAATTTATTGCCCTGCCTTAAAGACTGGGCTGTTGCTGGGCAGCTTTGCTCTAAAGCCTGTGTCCCTCCCTATAGTTGCTGGAAGCGGCTTGTGCAACCTGGTCTAGTTTTCATTATGAAAGGAGGGCTGGACTAAGCATTTTGTGTGTGACATCAGTGGTCATATTTATATCTAATCTCTGCTTCTTCATCCCTTGCTCTTGTGACAGTGTGTGCACCGGGAAGCTGAGCTGCAATTAGGATATTGTAGGAAAGACAATGGAGGTTGTACTCCTCTCTCCCAAGGTCTTGGGAGACACATAAGACTGGGCCTGCCCAAAGAGTGTCTGCTGTAGAAGGAGGTGGTGTTTTATTTATTGGTTCTGCTTATCTTGTTTATCCCAGTTAAACTCATGAGGCTAAGGAAAAGCCCTCACCTTGCTTAGGGCTTTTGTGTATAAACAAGCACATTGTGTTCACCCAGAAACCAATGGGCACACAGTGTGCTGCACAGAGGGATTCATCTAAGACAAGACCTTCATACTTACACCTTCTTCACAAGTATTATTTTTGAGGACCCATGAATTAATATGACTCCCTCAGCCAGACCTATGTTATTTGACCAGTACATCATATAGACATATATCAAATATTATATAGTCTCTACTGCTATGTGGTCTCCTGAGTAATCCAGGTCCTGATCATCACAATAAGTGAGCAAGCATGTGATACTGATTGTGTTACTGTTGGTCCAGCTCTATCCCAACCCCACCATCAAGCCGCAGCAGAGCATGGGCACACTGGGAAGCCTGCTGGGGTTGTTGGGATGTGCCTGTGAGCTCCTAGGTCCGTGACCATTTACAGCGGTCCTCAGATGAAACTTTTCTTGCTGTGTCATGTGCATTCTCCAGGGAGTTCACTCTGCAGCCTTTCCAGTGAGTAGCACTTTTCTAAGGTGTCTATTTGTCTCATTTGCAGTATCCTTGTAACCTATGCCCCTCCGTCAGGCTGGCTGGGATGGATCAGTGGGTCCAAGAGCTAAGAAGGACACACCTATGTCTCTGCTGGCAAATACAGGCACACACCCGTATGAAAATACACATGAACAGTCACATTATGACCATACACACCTATTTTCCTAGAAGCCAGATGAAAACCCTACAAATGCTCCTTGCCCACCCTTGCAGTTACGAGCAGAATCTGTCTCTCAAGATCTAGGAAGCCTGTAGCGAGAGCGTCTCTGAGTTAAACAAATTAAATGGCTGGCTAACGTTAATGTAATCAAGCTTCATCTCAGCAAGAGCTGAAACAATGTACAGAGCTCTAACATTACTGGAAATCTGTGAAATGAGCATGCTGATTCTTGGTTGTTTTGTTCTGTTTAATACCAATTGTTTAGAAAAGAAAACTTTTCTGAAAAAGGAAATCAAGAGCATTTCTCCATCCCTACCGTTGCTGCAATAACAGGAAGCAAAATTCACATATACAGAGCTTGGCAGATAAGAGCTGAATGGTGGTTTGTTATTCATAACTGGTGGCCAGTGAGCCAAAAGAAAATCAAATCGCTTGCCCTTCTCATTCACATTGGACTGAGCCCTGAGTCCCCTGGGAATTGGGCAGGCACCAGCATGGAGTTCCCCAGGGATGAAAACTGCAGGAAACCTCCCTCTTGAACTGGGAAAGCAGCTCTGAGATGCCCAGTTCAGTCACGGGCTGACAGCTGCAGCCCCATCTGAGTAGGTGACCCAGCCGCCTACAGAAGGGAGGCAAGGCTGGCTCTGAGCAGCAGGCTGTGCCTCCTTAGGGGTTTCTCCCACTTACAGTCTGTTGTTTTTCTGATAAAATATCTCAGCAGCTGCATGGTTCTACTAATGCTATCAACAGCAAAGTAATTAATAGGCTTGACCACTTACCTGTCTTTTTGGGGAGGTGAGAGTGGTTTCTGGGAGACATCTTTCAGGTGGTTTCAGGCTATCTGCAGAATTAGAGCAAAGTTCCTCTGTTAATATATTCCAGTTTATATGTGTAACTTCTTAATGAGCAAAATGAGGGTTTAAGATGCTAAAGCCATGTTCCCACAGCACACCAAGGACTATGTTCTACAACTCTGTCAGGAGCTACACAATTCTTTACAGTTTCCCTTCAGGTTCCTGCATCTTTTCACTTCCCTTACATTTTCCATCTGGTTTCTTAGGTTAGTATGAAATGTTTTGTTCCACATTCATATTCACAGAGCCTGGAATAATATCAGGGGATTTGATTTAATCCTGCCTTTTCACTGAGGCTGAGAGCTAATCTGGTTTTCTGACAGCACGTTATTGTTGGCTAAAGCTGGCACCACTAAAACATATGCTTTCTGAGTCAGGGCTTGCTCGCAGGTAGTACCAATTGGTGAAGGTGTACGGTACCACATCAGTAAAATAAAGGAAAAATTACATCTTTAGCACTAAAAAGCAAAGTGTTTTAAAAGGTTGCAATGCACTCTGACCATTGTGTTTTCTGTCAAGTGTGCATCCAAGAGGTAAGCACTTAACTCATTTCTGGGGTTGTAATACTGGAGGGAGCCTTGAACAAGGCATTTGCAAATAATGACCTGTAGGAACTCGGGATTTCTGCCCCAGAGAATTTACTGTTGAAGAAATAATGTACTCTATAATGTATGTGTCTCACCCAAAGCTCAAATCATGCAAGGTGTTCTAAGGGCTGAAATTAGGTTTGATGGGGTAGCCTTATTAAACCATTCGCCTGTTGTTGCCTTTAGGCTGGGCTGCATTGCAGACGTGTTTGCTGGCTTAAGTAGTTTGAACCAATTTGCTTGTCTTGACACAGCAGAAAAATCCTACTGTTTTTTGGGGGGGATGGTGGAATACTTTGAATAGCATCTACTGAGCTGTTATTCCTATCTGTATGAATTGTACTGTTGCTTAAAACACAGAGATAGAAAACTTGTCTGTATTTAAAATGGAGAGTGTATTTATATACACATACAGGCTGGCATCTCTCTGTCACTAGCCCTGACACTCTGTTCTGTCCACTTGCCCCCTGGTGCTTCCAGTTTCCTCCACAGTGTCCTCTATCTGACATGTTTCCTACCTGGGAATGTGTCTTTAACCTCCCCTTCATTTACCACCATGGGATAAAATGTTTTTCCTCTCTCATGAGCTATAGAAACGAGCTCCATTTAAATGTAACAATAAAGCAAAGAGTAACTTTATTACTAATGTTACCAGCACAGCAAATCTTTGACCACTTATGAAAGGATGGCCAGTGCTCTGCGTGATACCTGGCTCACTTGAATTTTGATCAGGTGGGGTGTAACTCAGCTGCTTGTTGCCATGACACATGGCTGAGCAATTCTCACCACATCTTATCAGGGAAATACCTACAGCCCGGCCACTTAATTGCTGTTACTTTTTTAGTTAACTGGGAAATGTGTCATCTTTAAATAATCTGTCAGAAGTATCTGAGCTGGCAGTATTGTTTGTGGAAGGCAACCCCTGCAAATGTTTGACATCTCCAGTATGTTTGCTGCTTGTATAAGGACAGTGAGGTGTAAGAACAAATAGCCATAGCAATTTGGAGCAGAAAGATACATAACCTAGAAGGCTTCTGAAAGCATAGGTGTCCACAGGGATTTTCACACAATCAAGTCTTTAGACACCCACTGCAAGAAAAGAATAAAAATATGAAATAAGCTTAAATCCTCACCATGGGTCTCAGCACACAACTTCAGAACAATACCTTTCTACTGGTGAATTGTTCTTCTAGAGTAACCAGTTTCTACTCATAATGCTCTTTGCTGTTTGTAAGCTCCAAATGACACCACTGAGATGAGTGCAATTAAATCGACCCTTATAGATCTGGGTGGCTAAAATCCATCTGGAACTGAGTCAGAACTTCTGTGATGATGTAGAACCTGGGCAAGACCCATTGCCACTTACCACAGTGCTGAGAATCCTCAGCCAAAAAATCCAGGTGCTGACAAGGCTGGGGAACACTTGCTGCAAGTAATGAACAGCCCCAGGAAAATTATTCTTGATTGATAAATCATTGGAAGCTTTCATGATGCCCAGTTTAATAGAATTTAAAGATGAGGGAGGATCAAATGAGTAACAGGAAGCATCCTGCAAGAATTTCCCCAGAGCCCTGCAGGCAAGGGAACAGAAGTGAGAGAGGGAGCACATCTATGTTTGCAGCTGAGGAATGTGTGTCTCTGAGGGGTGGTGCACTCTCCCTCTCCCCACATCACACAACCACTGCTGGGAGAAACTGGGACTCACCAGAGAGCAAGCGGGCAAATCTCACCCTGCTTGTCTCACATTGTTCTTGTTCCCTCTCTCTCCCTGCAACACAACCCTCCTCTGCAGCTCTGGAATTAAGGCCCCATTTGTGGAGTAGCTGCTGGAAGGGGCAGGATTTTCAGGGCTGTGCTCAGAAGCGACATAACCCAGCAACAAATGCCTTTTATAAAAATATAACATTTTCCTGACCTACTTGAAACCAGCTTAGTGACAGCAGAAAAAAAAACCCCAGGACTGTCTTTCTGCACAAGCTAAATTAGCATTTTTATTTGAAGCATAAAACATTGATGAGAAACAACAGCTGTAGATATAAAAGGTAGTTAACCAGAGAAAACAAGCGTGTTGCTTAAATAGGGAAGCTTGACAGAGAATAAGATATCAAAAGCACAATGATGCTTGAAAAATGCCATGAGAATGACAACAACTTTCTGCCACGAAAGTGGAGGTCTGATTCTCCTGAGCTGCAGAATATAATAATCTGGAGTGAATAATTCTCTCCCTTTTTAGACAAGCACATTTTACTGCCAAAAAGAGACAACTGTGCCACAGATAGGGGAAAATAATGACTCTGCAAAACTCTGAATGGCACTTTGTCTTCAGATACCAGCTTTAAATTGCCATATCAAAGAAGAGTCCTACTAACATCTTTTTAATTAATGGTCATTAATCTTGTGGCCCTACTGATAGTGCCAAAACAAGTAAGTGCCTTTTTTTTTTTCTTCCAATCCCAAGGCAAAGGTGTTGTTACAAGAGTGGTGTAGCAGCTACGCACAAGGTTCCAAAGGTGCAGGAATGAACAGAATTGCCCTGTGAACTTGGGACTTTCACTGAGAAAAGGAAGGGGAAAGTGTTTGATGTCTCTTCCCAGCCTCTAAAATGCTACAAAACAATGTTATTTCTCCATGATACTAATGTGATAGAAACTTGGAAAAGGCTTTGCTTGTGATCAGTGGCATAGACACGTGGGCCAGACCTTGATAAAATGCTTGTATGTGTTTGCCAAGCAGCAGCTCGGTCCAGAATCTTTTCTTCTGTCCCCTGTACACCTGTAGCTTCTGTTATTGTATTAAATTGAGCAATTTTGTGGGGGGGTTTTAGTGTTTATCCTTGAAATACACCTTAAGATAAAAGGATGCTGACCTCTACAGTCAAAAACACAACTACAGGACTCCTCTAAGGTGAAGGAGAGGGGTTGTGGTGAAGGAGGGGACTGAACCCACACCTACTATGTTTCCAGCTACTGCCTCACCCACTGAATCCCCCTGCTCCTTCCTCGACTTCTCATTTCAGGGCAGCTTTTTTTTCCCTGTACATGAGGGAACTGGGAGCTAGCAATGCTTCTGGTTTCAGCAAGCCTCGGGGAGAAAGGAATGATCATTACTCTGTGAAGTGGGTCTGGGCACACAGTATCCTGTGTGTGCTTGGTTCTGTCATACTTACACCCCTGACACAGCCTGGGACACATCCCACAGCAGAACAAGTAACCAGACCATCCACTATGGGAATATCAGTGAAGTATCACAGGAACTCCTCGAAGTCCCTTCTTTCTCTCCCCTGAAAACTGTTTTACTCTCTCATTTTAATAGACACCAGTTAGTTTTTGACCAGCTAGTAAAATTGTTCTTGAACTCGATGATCTTAACAGTCTTTTCCAATCTAGGCAATTCTGTGAAATGCCAGAAAGGAGTAAAACATTTGGTGGAAAATTGAAACATCCGAGGTGTTGTGGTAGGAAAGCAAAATACCTCTGCACTGACATAATTCAGTGCTGCAAGCTTCAGTGTGTGTGTTTCACCCTGCCAATCTTTCTTATGTCTCCCATGAGACACAGCAACTCTGTAGTAGTCATATGACATCCTACAGGATGAAGGACAACTAGGGAAAGAAACCTGAGTTAAAATGCTGGTATGAATTTAAAATCATAGCACTTCTTTATCAAGATCCCTTTTGTCCTGAGTGAGAAAAGGGATTAAATATTTTGCTTTTCAACCAAAAGTCCTTTGGCAATTTTCAAGTGTAAAGGTTTTCAGTGAAAAAAAAAAAAAGCTATATTTTGTAACCAAAACTTCTTTCTTCCCCCCCCCCATCAGATAATGTTTGTGATCACCTTTAGCTGAAAGGGAACTTCCTGTTCCCAATACCCAAACTCAAAGGCAAGTTGATATCAATGTGAGGTTTTGTTTGTTCAGAGATGTCAGGATCAGGCTTTAAGTCTGTAGAAACAAGAGGCCCTATTACTCTTTTACTTGTAGATGTGCAACTGATGGGTGTTCAGCCTCCAGGAGTTTAGATTAGTGAGATAAGGTTTCAGATAAACATCCAAATGTTTAGATTTTTATCTGACCCAAAGCTCTGAACCTTTAAAGGATTACCCACCTCCAGGGATAATCCTGTAGTGATTTCAACACCTGTACTGAGTCAAAGTGAGTTCAGAGTCTCCTGGCTACAAGAAACGGTTCAAACCCATCCTAACATTTGTTTTGAATGGCTAAAAGAGGCCGTGTCAGATCTGAACATGATTAGCTGGTCACTCTGATTTTTAAATGACTCCATCACAGGACAACTCCCAATATTCATCAATAGGATCACTTATTACCAGAGAAAAACAACACTATGCTTCTGTAGCCTACAGAGCAGGCATGCCCTGAATGTTTTTATGGTGAATCAGAAGGTCTAAATATCTCACAGTTGTATAGATATTTAAATGAGCTGCTTTTCTGTCAGCACTTTGCTTTGGAAGCAGACTTCTGCTGCCCTCTCTTGCAGTTACCGTGAAAATGTGTTCATGTTGGCAAGCAGCAAAGCTCCACTGTAGTGGGACTGATCCTAAAAATTGCTGTCCCCGGGTGAAAAGCATGAGATCTCTGGAGTGGCCATTTCCATTTGTTACTGCAAATGTCTTAGATGTACTTAGAAGGAACCTTTTTCAGTTGTGTTCCAGCATCTGCACAGCAGCTGTACCCAATCCTCCTTCCCAGGCAGCAGCTTGTCCAGGTGCCCTGCGGAACAATTGGACTTTGGGCTTCATTCAGACTTCTAAACAAAGCAGTAACTCTTACCAGGGTTACTAGAATTCATCCAGTGTATCTGACAAGTTATTCTGGGGTTAGTTTCAGTTTCAGATGCTATGATCATGCTTCAGAAGCAACTGGGAAGTGTGAGAAAATGAAAAGAATTATTCCTAACACTTTACACACACCTCTGCATATAGGCATGTATATGGGCACATTAGTTCACCATGGTTTTGAAAGTGATTTACAAATGTTAACTGGTCAAATCTACTTTTCCTTATTAAAAAAAAAAAAAAAAAAGAAAAAAGAAAAGAAAATCAGTGAGTATTATTCTTACAACAAAATTATAGACAGAACCCTGATGTCTTTTGGCAAATCCTTTATCTTTATTGGGGCTGAGTCACCTGTTAGTCTGAAAGGAAGGCAAAGGTTTTTTAATAGAAGGATTGCCCAGTAGACTGAACTGGTGCTTTTGTTTTTTTCTTTATAAATCTAAGCAAGAAAAAGAAGGTTCACTAATCTTCATTTAAGAAATTCATCTGGTGTGAACTAACATATCTCTGGAAACAGCTACTGGCTTTGATGACTCTCCTGAAGTGCAATGGTATTTAAGGAAAAGCTGATCTTATTTTAATCACTGGTTCTTCAGCTCCCCTTTGTAATTAGAAGGAAAGCTTGCCTCAACAGTGCTCAGGTGGAATGCATAGGAAACATATGATTAAATGGTGATTGTAAGTTTAGCTTTTCACCTCCAGAAAGGAAAACAAGTATTGGGTGTGAAGCATTTCCCATAAAGTCAAGAGACATTTGAAAAATGAAGTTAATTAACAATGTCCTACATAATAAGCAAAGACAAGACAAAGGATTAAATAATAGTGAATTAAAGCCAGCTGGGATCTTGCTGTTGCATTCAACAGGGCTAGACTTTCAACTCTCCCCTTTCACAGTGGCTCTTCTCTACAGATTTCATTTGACATTCATGATCAGGTGAGTTGCAGAGAATTTTATTGGTAAGGAAAACAAGTACAGATTGGATTTGATTTCCTATGTCAGCCCTATCTGATCAGTCTGAAATAGCAGCTTCTCCCTGTCCTGTTGTGCATCCTACTGCCTGGTAACTTCAGACAAACGTTTTTAACAGAGTTTTGATGATTAAGTTCTCCTTAATGTCTTGTAAATCCCTGGAAGTGGAGGAGGATGTTTTCCTGGAGAGAACAAACTTGTTTTTCCTTTTAAACAGAACTGTTCTCTAGTAACTATGTTGATCTGACTGCTGGTAAGAAGACCTCTGTAAATGTATGTTAGGAATGTTTGGACTTAGGGAAATTTAAGGTATATTGCACCACAAGGTCAACATCTAACATATGAAAATGATGGTCTGGCGAGTATTTGCATCCACATTATTGTTATTATCATAGGATACCTACTGTTTGCATCTCTGATTCATTGGTTATTCCCCCACGATCCCAAGAAATATTTATCTCTGGGGGGAATAAAGCAAAAGTAAGGGGAGATGTTCCTGCATGAACAGCAATGCTGCTTTCATTATATTGCTTACTAAGTAACCAAAATAAAATCAAGGGTTCCTAGGAGTTCCTTCAGTTTCTTCAGCCAATGCTTTCCATATGTCTGTGATACTCTCACCAACCTGTTTCACCCTAGGATTTCGTATCAAGTGAAGTAAAACCCAGGTGTACCATCTGAAGTGCAGACGCACAGAGGGCTTGATACTAAGCCATTCACAGCTCTCTGTTCTGAAATTAGACTGAGCAAAGTCTTGCCTCGTACCTATCTGCCTTTGTCATTGTAGCTCAAAATATAAGGAAAAGGCCATAAAGCGGATTTTAGAGTATTTGCTATAAAATACGACCCACAGAGTCAGAACAGGCTTTCTGGAATCTGACAGATATTCAAGCCTGGAATATTTTTTTTTCCCCTACTGGAAGGAATAAAATGTGCAGTGCCAGATTTTACCCATACAAAAATTATGATTGGACCATGATATCAGTCACCAATAGCGAAGCATTGGTAGGAAATCAAATGCTAGATTTTTCTTCCCACTCTTTTCAAAACCAGTTCAGAGTGAAAAGTGTTATTAACAACAAATCCCCTGAACTATTAATTTATTTAGGCATTTGACAGATTGTTTGAAATCCCTAAGGAGATCCAGAGAAAAATTTACAAGTTTCTTTAACTCAGAGCTTCTGGACAAGCTGCAGAAGCCACCTGATTTGAGGAGACAGATCAAATTCAGATTTTCAGAATAGCTTCTCTTATTTGGCTTCTTGATTCCAAACTTTGGTGTTGGTGTGACAATTTCTTCAGAAGACAAGGATCTGTACAGAAGTCCCTTCAATTCTATTTAATTCCGTTTGCAGAAGAGCTGAGTGTGGGTCAAAAGGCCTCAGGAGTGCATAAGAATGCTTATTTTAAACTTGCTGCTTGGCAGGGACCAACTACCCCAACAATTGTATTGCTGCATTATGTTCTTTATTGGACATTTAATTGTTGGGGAGGGGGTTGTAATCATGATCTCTCTTTCTGTTACACTCTGGCCGTTTACCAGTTATGTTACTATCTGTTGCTCAGAGGACTGGCATAGCAATGTAGATGCATCTATTCACCCAGTGAGTGATAAAATATACTCACTTTTGCACACTAGTTAGGAAAATCAAGCTTCCCAATGCAAAATATTAAGTAAGTTTGTTTAATACCTGCAGTTCCTTTCAACTCTTATTGAAACACTTCAGTATATAGCTCATCACATTTTATAGGTGAGTAAAAGGTGTCTCAGACAATCCATAGTGTGGTAAAAGCCATGGTCTTGATTTTTCATTCTCCAAAGTCAAACAACCAAAGCAAATAGAGAAGACACTTATTTTTTCAGAATGGGTGTCCCCTTGCTGACCTGTGTCCTGTTCCATCTGAGTGTAGGACAACCTCCTACACCTGATCAATTATATATTTTTAGGGTAGGTGTCAGGGACTAATAAACAAATCAGATATTGAAAAGGAGGATGTATCTTTGAGTCCTTCATGCCCAACTAGTGAAGCCAGCAATCCAGTCATCTCTGCACTGATACAACACTCCCTCTTACAGCTTCTCATATTATGAATGGAGTCTAAATTATGTCTGCCTGACAAGGGAAAGTAAGAGAGGAAGATGGGGAAATGGACAGGAACAGGGAGGAAAAGAAGAATAACAATGCATGGTGCTTTGAAAAGGTAGGCTTGACTCCAGCTTAACCTCAAACACCGCTGAGCTTTGTGGTGGCTCAGCAGCCAGGAGGTTTTCCTAATGATATTGTGCATTGTGCTGGAGTGGCTTCTACCGCTGTGACACAGCCACGCTGCTGAAGGCTCTGGGGAATTACCTTGGTATTTAATTTGTTGTTATGAAAACAGTGAGTTTTACTGCAGCAAGAATAGTTTCTTCCCAAACAGTTACCAGAATCCTATTGTTGTTCTCCTCCTTGTTGACCTTTTTGCTAGTTTTGCGATTATAATAATGATTTTCCCGGCTTAGCTATCTTGAATTTCTTTGATTTATATTGTGCCAGGAATTCAGAAGGGAAAAAAGCAGCCCATCTCAGGCAAGAGTTCTGCTAAATGAAGGATTTTAGAGAAGTAACTTTTTTTTAATGGAATTGTGGGAAGAGCAAAATTTTCCTTGCTTTAAGCATTTTAATTACATATGGCCATAGGGCCCATTTTCAGCCCCAGTATTATGCTGTGACCATGCAAGCTGTTCAGCTGTAGCTTATTTTATTAATTATGTTAAAAGTAAATGCTACTTATTTTAGAGTGTAAAGGCTATGAAAAGTTCTTAAAGTGATTTTTGCATCTGTAGCTTTGCTGAGATCAATTACTTCCTCACTCAGTTTTTTTCTTAGACTATTTACTGGGATTTCTACTCTAACTGTCCCCCACATAAAGTTCTGAAATTAAAAGACCTCAAAGAGCCGGTCACAAGTCTGCTTTGGATAGCTATAAATAAGATTTACTCAGGATCCTGTTTGCAGGAGCTCTGTGCAAAATCTCTAGTTGACTTCCCTTGAAGGTGTGGGTCAGGTAAGTCTGGTTTAGAATCATCAAGGTTGGAAATGACTAACTTAAAGATCAGGTACTCAATATGAAATCAACAAGCTAAAACCTAGTGAAAATAAATGTCTGTTAACTTAGACACAGATTTGTCTAAATTTCTGATGCTATTTTGAAAGCCAGTTATTATAATGAGAGAATATAAAATGATGCTTACATTTCCAACCATAAATAGTTGACTATATTTGAGATAGCATTTGCATACAAAACTGCACACTGCTGTGATAAGATAAAAAAGTCATTATGAGGCTATTTTCTGTGTTTATACAGTATGCTGATTTAGTTCCTGCAACTTACTTTTCCTTTACTACTTATGGCTGTGTTTAAAAAACAAACAAACAACAAAACACAGAAAAGTACTAAATATTTTTAGAACTTTTATATGAAACTGTGTTGCCTGTGCTCTGCAAAGGTTACATTTTAATTGACTTTTCTGCAAGGATGCGCTTTTCTGCAATAAGGGCAGTGTGCCATAAGCTACTTATGAATACCCTACTTGGAGAAAATTATTTTAATTATTTTATGTATATTAAGATTGCAGTACTGCTAAAAACATGCTATCCACTTCAGGTGTGTCCTCTCCATCCTACACCCATTTGTCCCAAGAGTGTCTGCAATCCACAGAGACAGAGCCAACAGGGAACAACCAAGGAAGCACCTGGGAGTTGGAAGATCAGTGTGGCTTCAAGAAAACACAAACACAGTCTTGAATACATTTTATTAGGACCTAGATGAACAAACTGTAGACCTATTCTGTATATATTTTGCTCTTAAATGTCAGTAATGTAAATCAAAGAAGGCAGACATTAATTTACGGTTTGCTACCACCCCTTCCAGTAATGGTGTCATATTGACATATTTCTGTAAACAGAGATTTTTTTTCTTTATAGCTTCTTTCTTGAATTTTTCATGTAGCAATCATATAAATTGTAGCCACAGACTCTGTGAAGATGGACTTTATGTGCCCCATTACACACTTTTTATTACTTTGTCACCAAAGGTACCAGCTCACATAAGCCCCTTTTTTCCACAATGTTATTTGCATGGAAATTTGCAGTGGTAGATTTTAGCATAAAGCAGGGAAATAGTTCAAGGTGCTGCTGCTTTAATGAAAGAGTCCAAGCTCCACGTGAAGAGGCCACAGAACTGCGCTCTCCCTCATTTGTTATTTTGTTCCATTTTCCTCGGCAGCACCATCAAATACTCAACCTTACAGCACAGATGGAAATGACTCAATAAATTTCCACCTGGGGAATATCAAAACCTAGACAGAGCTGAAATATTACTGAAACAAAGAGAGAGATTTAATATAAAATCAGGAAGAAATGCAACACTGGAACAGATTTAGTACACCAGTCTTCCTCCTTTTCCCTCACCCTCCCCTGGGTTGTCTGAAACCCACATTGACCATGGGTGTTCACTTATTTCAGACTCCTGGAATTTATATTTGTGTACTGGAAAGTGAGAATGGGTTTATGGAGCCATGACTCATCCCAAGGCACAGAGGAAAACAGTTTTACCAGCACTCCGGACTCGCTCAAAGTCCATTTCTCAAGGGTGGTCCTGCAATCAACAGCTTGAAGAAAACATTTGGATCCCTGCTGCCAGACCTAGACAGGTGGACATTGACCCAACCAAACCTCTTCTGCCAAAAGACTCGATCCTGTAGGACCCCTGAGTCCTCAGGCCTCAATGGGGTAAATGGTGAGACTAAACCAAACACTACCCTTCCTAAAGGCCTTTTGGATGCTATCCTCAGGCAGTGAGAAAGGGCCCAAATACTGTGGAAACAGAAGGCTACTCTGTGTCTGTTGCCAAACAAAATGCTCTCGAGACTCTGGTAGATTTCTGAGAAAGGATTTTTCTGTGCACAGAAAGCTCTTCTTAACATTTTGCAGAGTGACTGTCGGGTGGGTGACTGCTTTGATTTTTCAGGTTTTTGAACATTTTCTTCCTGTGTGCCCACCAGCACATGGAGAAAGTAGATGACCTGCTTAAATACCTGGTGCCACAAGAGGAAAGGAGGAGGAGATAGGAAGCTCTTCCTACCACCCTTCATTGCCTTTCAGCAGCACTTTTGATACAGTGGAGCACAAGTGAAATGAGATATGGAGGAAAGGCACTTGCTTGAGATTGCACAGGTGGGGAAAGGAAGCAAACCCTGAGCCCTTAGCACAACCTCCAGCTGATGTTTCCCTCCTCGTGTGCCAGCTCTTGCTCTAGGAGCTGCTTAGTTAGTTGCTAGTTCAAGGCAAGAGTTATCTTTCAGTTGGGGTATTTGCACAGCACCTAACCCAGTGAAGCCCTTCTCCTCAGCTGCAGCTTGGAGACATTATCACAACACAAATAGTAAATAATAATCAGGTTAAAGATAGCACTGAATTAAACCAGAGCAATAAGTCTACTGGAGGCCAAATGGTGCACAGTGCCAGCTCAGGCAACTGGCTCTCAAAACTGAAAGAGAACATTCCTCTGCAGTAAAATAAACACTATTCTTTTTCTCCTGAGCTAGATAAAGCATTGTGTGTTTCTGATAAATACATATGGTTTGCTTGCTTGTGGAGGAAAGCATGAGGAACAACAATTCCCCAGATTTCTTCCTCAGAAGTTGCATTATCAATAAATGCCTGTGATATCAGTTGGGTTCTTTAGCCCACACATCCGGCCAATATCTTAATTGCAATAGCTTCACGTCCCAAAAAGCCAATGCAGTGATATACAAGGGACCTGATTCCAATCCCTAACCTCCCAGAGCCCGGAAAGTCTTTCAGCATTCCAACAAACTTACATAAGAGAGAAAGGAACAGATAACATTGTATGCTTGCAGTTAAACATGCAGGATGCTTGTGCCCTCTTGCAGAAAGGAGTGAAAGAATGGCCTCTTAGGAAGTTGTTCTGAATTAGAAAATGGCCTTACAACTGAAGAATTTGGAGTGCAAAACCAAGGACCCCTGGGATTGTCCAAATTGTTTTTTCAACCCTTCAAAATTATTTCATTGCACTTTTTTTTTTTTTTTTTTCCTATGGTCTGACAACCCAAAACCTACTGAATAAACAGAGAAAATACTGTATGAGGTCTTTATGGACACTAAGCTAGGCCTCACTGGCAGCGTCATGTGAAGCGAACAGAGAACAGGCCTGACTAAAGTGGAGAAGGAAAATCTCTTGATTTAATGTTTCCTTTAATTTTTCTTTCAAATTGGGAGCTACAGACCAGAACTGGGAAGCCTGACAGGTCTGACTTCCACCCCTGGTAAGGTGATGGATGGTCCCACACCATTCTTGGGGAAGGAGTCGCCTTTGGGGATGGAAGGGCCTGTCTTTGGGCCTCTAGGAGGGGGGTGTTCACACAAGGGTGAAAGAAATCCTATTAGTGTATGTTTTAAAACACCTGAATTACACAAAAAAAAAAAAAAAAAAGCCAATAAAACAAACCAAGAAACATTTACAGGGTGCCACAATAAAGGTTATTGAAGAAACTAACTGGCAGATTACAGTCAGCAGTGGAGAGTCCCCAGGGATGGGTGCTGCATCTTTATATCGAAGAGGAGAGAAGGTATTGAACCATAAAATGTGCAATTTTGCAGATAACACTAAACATTTCTCCATAGGTAAATACCATGCCAGCTTCAGAAGGACTACATGAGTGTACAAAAAGGTGGCAAATGATGTCCAGGTAGGCAAATAAAAGAAATAACCTAAACTATGCCCTCAGATGTTGACCTCAGGTAGCTCCAGTGCAGGAAAGAGACCTTGGCATCGTCAGTGACAGTTCTTGAAGTTCATCTGCTTGGTGAGCAGTGGCAGCCAGAAGAGCAGACAAAGTAGTGGCCATCCCAAGGAGGGATGTGAATAATGAGAGGGAGAGTGACATTTTCCTGCTATAGATCACTGCTTTAGTGACAATACTTGGAGTATGTTGTGCAGTTCTGCATCTTGAGGAGGATACAGCAGAGCTAGACAAAATCCAGACAAGGGCAAAGAAAACAGCTCGGAGACATCTGATTAGATGATTCTTATGAAGAAAGACTAAAAATATTGAACCACTTCAATTAGGAGAGAAGAAAGGTGGGGGTGTGAGGGAGGCAATAATAAAAACTTACAGAATCAAAAAGGTGGTGGATTAGGCAAAGGTAGAAGGGTTATTTACCAAATTCCTTAATGTTGGAGCTGGGGGATGCTTGCTGAAACTAGCAAGAGATCAGTTTAACAAAAATAAAGGAGTATACTACTCTAAAGTGGCTGATAATGAAGTTCTGGGGTTTGTTGCCACAGAAAATTTCAGGCATCCAGTGTCTGTAGGTTCAGAGAGAAATCAGACAAGCTCCATGACAGCAGGTCCACAAGTGAAGGCCAAAGGGAACTGTCCCCTACCATCCCTAATACATTTTTTGTGGGTCTTAGTGGAGAACAAGCAGAAGAAACCACAGAAAGTAGCCATTTGCTGTCTCTGAATAGTGTGACTCGTTTATTGCCATGGGCTGAGGTGCAATACTGGGCTGGAGGGACAGCTGCTCTGATCCAGTATCCCTCATAAGTAGAGACAAATGAAAGGTGATTTTCAAAACTGTGGAGGGTAAACAGACACATCTTTCACTAATGTTTTATCTCAATCTTTTAGGCTGCTTTAAAAAGCTCTGCTCCACTTCACACACCTGGAAACTCTTCAGTTCTGGATCCATTTGGAGCATCCAGTGCCAGTTACTGCCAGGTGAGAGTCGTTTGCTTCCCTTCCTCTTGTTCTTTGCTTCTATGTGCTATTTGCTTGTTCTCTGTCAGCTTGCAGCCAGAACAGCTTCTTCTGAGACCATGTGAGTATGAAGCAATTTAAAACATGATTTTTTTTTTTTTTCCAGGGATAAGGGTGATAGAAAGGTGTCAATCTGCTGGTGTGCAGTAGCACCACTGTATAAGGTATGTCCTCATATCAAAGACTTTCTGTTTGGGAGCAATGGCAAAGAGTGCTGCTGTGCTCAAATGGGTGTCTTTTTGGCTACATTTTCTTCTAAATGATTTTTTTGAGTCTTAATGCTGCTAAATTTCTCGGGAATACAAAAGAATGATGAAGTGAGATGACATTGTTGGACTTAAGTACTATGCAATTTAAGAGTAATTCTTATTTGAGAAACTTCTGTAAGGGGTCTGGGTGAGAGTGATCTGGCAGGTTTTGGTGAGCTAAGGGTCTAATGATGTTTGGTAAGGGGGAACCTAAAAGTTCACCTTGGACTTTGCTCTAGGGCTGTAACTTCACTCTTTTTCTTGTCATCTTTGAGACAGTTATTAACACCCACAGGGACTTCTGCATTTTGTTGCACTCCTCTATGGGGCAGGTGGTACCTTACAATTCCTCAATGCTTGCATGGTCCTGTGAAAAGGAATCTAGGTTTGTGGTAAATTGCTCTTAGGGGCACAGAGGGAGGAAAACTTGAGTGTTATTTCAATGCAACAAAAAACGTGTATCCTGTTCTGATTTCTATTTTTCTGTTGTTAGCAAAGGAAAGTACTGCCAGCTTTAATAGGCTGATCTAACCAACAGGACTGTGGTTAATTTTTGTGAAATCTTGGTCAACAGAAAGCGGTATCAGTGTGCTCAGATCACATCCTGAAGTCAGAGTTTGATATTCGATTTCCAAAGAGAAGGAATTTTCCTATTTGTCATCAAGACAAAGCAGTTTTTATAGTAATGAGATACTGGCGTAGCAGAAGGAAGCAAGGTCTTGATTTTAAATATGTCAGAACTTTGTAATAATTTTGGTTTGACCTAAAGTTAACATCAAGAGCTTCTATTTATGAGTTGAAAGTGTCTTAATAATCTCGCATTTTATGTGACTTATTACTCCTATTGTTAAAAGTTGGACTGTGTTAAATGGCTCTGCAAGCCATTAAAAAAAGAAATTTCAAAAATTATTTTTCTCTTCCAAACTAGTCCAACCTTTTGTCCAAAGCCACATAAGCAATCTATCTGGGCCTTATGTATGAATATGAGGAAAAAATAGATTAAATATACTGATTACCAGGCTAGGTCTGACTGTTTGTAGGAAGTACAGGACAGGCAAATTTGTGGGTTGTGTTATATCTTTAGTTTTTACACTTCTAAAAAGTCTAAGCAAAACTTTTGGTAGTTGCTAAGAAGGAATTTGCTTCTTCCTGGCAGTTACTCTGATCTACCAGGTGTGTGTGGTCTCTTCCCTTTCTGAGGTTGCCCTTTTGTTCTGACTTCTTTAGCCAAAAAGGAAAAAAAAAAAAAAAAAAAGAAAGAAAAAAAGGCGGCTGGCCAGATTTAGCCGGTTAAAAAGCCCCAATTATTTCACGGGCTAGTCTCCCAACTCACCCTTAAAATTTG